>WHVA01000792.1:0-35525 GCA_015179125.1 Gautieria morchelliformis
TGTAAAACGCTTCCCTGTCATCGGCTAGTACTCGGCTCGACGTTCCGCGACGTAGAACGTGGAATTTAGGAGTTTAGCTCTACAGAAAGTCACCCAGTATTATACTCAATCAACGCATGCAGTGCCAGTGCTTCGGCCCGGCCCTAGCGCTAATTTGAGGTCCATAGTGAAGCGTGAGCACACATTACTGTATGGACATGCGCTTGGAAGAGGGCTGGGATCTCGAGTACGACCACTGTAGGTAGCCCAGCACTATGGCTGATCCTTTGTCAATGTCAGGTCAGCGATTAACGCTCAGCGTCCTGCTACCATGCTAACCAAGCCTATCAGCGAGTCTGATCGCGGTTCTTCAGCTCACCGCAGCTACTGTCAGCACATTATACGGATACGGAAATAGCGTCAAGAATATGTCCCAAGATCGGAAAAGGATTATTGAGCAGTTGCTGGGACTGCAGAAAGCATTGACTGATGTCCAGGAGCTAGTGGCGGATGCGGATAATACCTCGGTTCAATTGCCGTCTTTGGGCAAGCTGGTCAGTTCCCCGGAAGGCCTTCCTCGTTATCGTAACGAGATGGAAAACCTCAAAAATCTATTAGAAGGACCCCTTGGACGCGCTAACCGCTTACAAGCTTTGATCTGGCCACTGAAGGAAGGCGAAGTCAGGAAGACGTTAGAGTATCTGAGAGATTTCCAGCAGCTATTGAACTCCACCGTCAATACAAATCACTTGTACGCGCCCTTCCAGACCGTGCTCGGTTCCATACCGATCCTGATATTTATGGCAGAGGCTTGACGGTGGAGATACGTACTGATGTCAAAGTCTTGCGGGACTCTTCCGCTGTACTAGCACAGTCAAGCGAACAGGCTAGACATGGTATGTGTATGGTTCCCCTGATGCCTGTTCTTGTGTTCATCTCTGGCTTAAATTCAATGATCGGTATGCGTGTGTAGAAGAACGTCGTGCAAAAATATATGGGTGGCTGTCAGCGCCAGATCACCAGTTGAGTCATACAGGTGCGCGGAAACCGCGACAGCACGGCACCGGTTTATGGTTCGTTAATGGAGAATCTTTCAAACTATGGAGAGACTTGCCCAATGCATTCCTATGGCTTCACGGAAAGAGTACGTTCTCAATTGTCCCGCTTCACTTTTAATTGCAGTTAATATTCCAGCACAGTGGGTTCTGGAAAAACGATTCTATGGTGACAATGTCCTTTCCTGCGCGCTTCGATGCAGCGTTCTAACTCATGTGAAGCTCTACAGTGATCGACGAGCTCTCCCGCCGCAGTGGACTAGATCAGCCGCCGGTGATCGCATACTTCTATTTCACTAATAAGCAGACACAGACGAATCTCGCTGTTCGTTCTCTTATCAAGCAGTTGACACTGATATCCAAGAATATCCCGGACGTCTTGGAGCAATTCTACTGTCAGCACTTGGAGGGTCAGCAATCCCCAACACCAGATAGTCAGACGTCTACCCTCAAGTCCATCATCGCGAGCATTCCGCATTTATATATCGTCCTCGATGCTCTCGAGGAATGTGAGGACGACAACGAGCTGCTGAAATTGATCAAAGAAGTCCATGGCTGGGGACTTCCCTCATTGCACCTTCTTGCAACTAGTCGAGATGAGCCAGACATTACAGACGTCATGTGTTCCCTGGCCTCAGTTAAAGTACACATGGACGAACACCTTATCCAGGACGACATCCGTCTTCATATTCACCAAACTCTTATCGTAGTGATGGGTTTCAGAAATGGTCGCAAGAGGCAAAAGAGAAGATCGAGACAACTCTGGTAAATGAGGCACATGGAATGTAATGCGACGTTCTTCATCTTAGTGGTTGAATACTGATCAGGCAACAAGGTTCCGGTGGGTTGACTGTCAGCTGGATGCACTACGAAAATGCCGTACTTCGGCTGCCCTCAAGACTGCGCTGGATTCTCTGCCAAGGACGCTGTATGAGACGTATGATAGGATTCTCTGCAACATCCGAGAAGATGATAGGCCATCCGCTATACGGGTCTTGCAGTGGCTTGCGTTCTCTGTTCGCCCGGTAGCACTTCCAGAACTTGTTGAAGTATTGGCGACCAATCCGCATGCAGCAGGCGGGCGATATTTCAATCCCGACGAAAGACTGTTAGACCCCAGGGAAATACTTACCATCTGTTCCAATCTTGTCACCATTTCAGAACCAGTGGAAGGCGAGGTTGCAGACATCATACATAGGTACTTTTTGCACCGCAAGAAGCAGGCAGAGGTCCGACTGGCGCATTTCTCAGTGAGGGAATATTTGATATCGGATCATTTTCATGGTGGCGGTGCTTCCCTCTTTTTTTTTAACCAAAATATAGCCCATACGTTCATTGCGAAGACGTGTTTGACCTACCTCTTACAATTCGATAAGCCTGGCGACACAGATAGCTTCAGTATCCACCAAGATTTTCCGTTATCAGGATATGCCGCAAAACACTGGATGCATCATGCTCGCTTGGCAAACTATGGCTCTGATGCTCTGCAAGGCCTAATCATCGCCCTTTTCAGCGCCGAGGCTGCCATGTGGGCTAACTGGCTTTGCCTTCATGATCCAGATATGACCTTCTTCAAGGTCGACAACATGCTCAGCGGCGGTCCTCTTTATTACACCTCATTGCTCGGGCTTGGAATACCATCACAAAAGCTCTTAGAGATGGGAGCAGATGTAAATGCATGCGGTGGGATGTATGGGACCGCTCTGCAGGCGGCTGCGTCACACCATCACGCGGAGATCGTTCAACTGCTGCTGGAGAAAGGAGCCGATGTGAACATACAGGGAGGGCGCTCTGGAACGGCGCTCCAAGCTGCGTCATCAGATGGTGACGCGAAGATCGTTCAACTGCTTCTGGAGAACGGGGCCGATGTGAATATCCCGGGAGGGCGTTGTGGGACAGCCCTACAGGCGGCGTCATCAAAAGGCCATGCGAATATCGCTCAACTATTACTGGCAAAGGGGGCAGATGTGAATATGCAGGGAAGGACGGGCCGCACCGCGCTACAGGCAGCGTCATCAAATGGCCATGCAAATATCGTTCGACTATTACTTGAGAAGGGGGCAGATGCAAATGCAAATGCAGCTGGAGCGATTTATGGCACTGCGCTACAAGATGCATCGTCAAATGGTCACGCGGAGGTTGTTCGACTGTTGCTTGAGAAGGGAGCAAATATGAATGTGCAAGGAGGAATATATGGCACTGCGCTGCAGGCGGCATCGTCAAATAATCACACGGAAATCGTTCAAATACTGCTGGCGAAGGGTGCAGATGTGAACATTCAGGGAGTGACCCGCTGCACAGCCCTGCAGGAGGCATCGTCAAAAGGTCACGTGGATATGGTTCGTCTGCTACTGGAGAAGGGTGCGGATACGAATGCACAGGGAGGATGGCGTACCACTGCGCTGCAGGAGGCGTCGTCAGGAGGTCACACGGAGATTGTTCGACTCCTCCTGGAAAAGGGGGCAGATGTGAACACGGTTGGAGGGTGGCAGGTGGCGCTGTCAGGAGGTCACTTGCGGATCATCACTGCTGGAGCAGATGATGTGAGTGATGCTGGTGGGATGGTTGGCAAAATGCTACAGGTGGATTCCGGAGGTCATGGAGCGACTCTCCAGCTGCTCGGGGAGGAGGCAGACAGGTGTTGACTTGTGTATTTTTTGTCGAGGAACAAGAATGATATTGTCCACTGAAAAGTCCATACGTCAGATCCACGCCGATCTGCTCGTACGTACCCTTGGACCAATCTGTGCAAACTGCCTACGCAATCCGCACGGTCGCTCCTAGCTTGATAAGGGGATCGATTATAGTTACGCTTCCTACAATTAGCTTACTGTTATAGCAGTAACTCGGGCTTGACAGGGTAGCACCGAGGGTGTGATGGGCAGGAGGACCGGATGTCAGTGTCGGGAGTCTGGAAGAAGATATCGATTTTGTATCCAGTATCAATCGTAAGGTTCACATTACGTATTGGGCCGCTTTGTTATGATCCCACAGACTACCGTAGTCTGGGCTCGAGTCGCGTTAAGTACTCCCCGCTTTTGCATCCATCTATCCTACATCTTCAGCTAAGGCACTGAACAAATACTTACTTACATCGAAGAGATCCCAAGTCTGACCCGCATCCCACTGCTCAGTTGCGGGCCGTCAGCCACCACCCTCTAGTCGCATGTTCATGTTGAGTAAGGCCTGTGGTTTTTTTTTTTTTTAAATCCATTTTTATCCTTTGAGACGCAAGCTCATGCAGGATACTACAAATCATGTAACTAGTGAGTCCCAGTGGAAATCGGCTCGAATTAGGGCTTCACGTAGCTGTAAATACTGGTATTGAAATAGAAAGTCGGGGTTAAATCTGCAGGTACCTGTGACGCACCGATGCATGAAAATACTTTTTTACAAAACTCAGTTGCTTCCGGTTCAGCACCGCCACCAACCGATACCGGAATGCTTTCGCCCTATTTTGCATGAAGAGATAGCTCTAATCTAGTTTACAAAACCTAGCTGCTTCCGGTTCAGATCCGCCACCAACCGATACCGGTACATCTGCTTGACAGCTTTGCTCAACTTTTTCTGGATCTACTCGCGTTCACGTCAACGCACGATTTTCCATTTCCATGGTTTCGGGTGCGAGTTTTTCGTTTTCGTTTTCTGCAAACGTACATAATTTTTATTTTTCTACGCACAGACACGCGACGTGTGGCCGGCGCTATTTTTTCTTCAGGTTTTTCGACATTCGCTCTCTCCACCTTCCACGCACACCCGAGCGTGTTTTATTCGTAAGTCGACCTACGGCTCAACTAACGATTTATTGGACTTACCACGCTATTCTTAAGATGGTTGAAGCGCAAATTTCATCGAAGCGAGAAACTTACCATTGCCACTGTGAGGAGTACTGCCGTGGTGGCAAAAGCGTCGGTAAAACGACATCATACTTTCGACACGCTAAGTTCTGCATCATACGCCTGAGTTCATGCCGGGTGTTCCTGCTGTTGGGAGCTCCAACTCAGAGCCACGTGGCGCCTCACTTCCCAGCGCAAAAAACGACAATGGAGGCGACTCGGGAGAGGATGGGCCAGACGAGCGTAGAAACGAGGACGAAGTATTCCAAGAGGATGAAGTCATAGCGGCGATGAAGCAAAGGAAGGGGACGACACGAGGGAGGGACACAGCGCAATGGATCGGGTCGATGCGATGGAACGGGTCAACGCGATGGAAGGGGACAACGCGATGGAAAGGGTCAACGAAAATTACCAAGACTCGGCTCGGTATGGCATGATTGGAGATGTAGGTAACATGTCTCCGCCGGATAATTCTATTTGTTCAACCTGGACTCTAATACAGTGTGCCATTGTCAGGTATACTGGGACTAATGACAAACAGGAAACTTGTTATCACAGGCCGAAGATGCATCTAACGGTTTGCTGCAGATCGTCGGTATGGCTACACAACAACTCTTGTTGGAATCACGCAACACTGTTTTCCTTGCAGTCGAATATCAACTCCAAACATTGGGGTAAGTGGTGATATATATGACTTGTCCAGAATCTGTCAACTCACACGCATATACACAGCAAATCTTATGCCCTACTCTTGGCTCGAATCCCCTCCCATGCCAGCACCATCTCCCACGCCGCTTCGCTGGATAACGAAGGCCAGCTAACCGCCACTACAAGCCGAAACGAACTATACAGCAATGAAAACGATGATGCAACGTATTACCCCAGCAAAACATCCAATTCACTGCAGTAAGGAGTATTCATTCATCTACTAAGCATAACTATTATTTGACATTTTCGGCTGCTCAGGCACTTGTTCTCTATTAACTATTGCCTTGCCAATCAGGAAGCGAAGGGCAGGTCAACGAGGGGTGGCGTCAAAGAAGCATTCACGAAGCTCTCAGAAGCAGAGAAGGAGGTGAGTTAAAAGCCTTATTCTGTTATGCCAGTGTCTCATCTAGGTACAGTTCTACAGTGAACTCAGCAAAACGAACAAGTCACGCAAGATATGCCCATCAAACACTCACTTCGCATTACATTGGTGTGTATATCTCTCATTTTATTGTGTTTCTTTCTCATTTGTTTCAGTCTTTTCTTTCTAGCCATTGGATGTGGTACGGGTGGACGCAGAGCGGAGGGATCGGTTCCGGGACGCGCGGTGCAGGCGGATGCAGAGCGGAGGGATCGGTGCTGGGGCGCGCGGTGCAGGCGGATGCAGAGCGGAGGGATCGGTGCTGGGGCGCGGGTACAGGTGGAGGGCCGGGAATCGGTTCTGGGGCACGCGGTGCAGGTGGACGCAGAGCATGGACGGATCGGTTGTGTACATGTACCAGCGGTGGTACACATACGGCAATACAGAAAAAATCGGTTTTATTCTGCTATCTACCGGTGAGAACATCGCTACACATCTCACAGCGACTCTGCGCATCTCTCAGCCGAACAAAATATCGGTTATAGTTCCATTTCTCGGTTTGTGGCGGTTCTCACATGTAGCGCTTATTTTACAGATATTTACAGCTACGCGCAGCCCTAATTCGAGCCGATTTCCACTGGGAGTGAGTGTCCGTGGTCAAGGATCTTAACATGAGCCCGAAGGCTGGGGGGTCCTAATCCGGACTACCACCCCTAGAGGAATTAAATGCTGTATCGTAAGTGAATGGTTCATAATAAGTGTGCGGGGCATGTCCCCGAGCACGTGCGAAAGTGACCGTGACTCGTCCTTTCTACCTACATAAGAGACCGTGTGTTAAAGAAATCGGAAACATATTTTGGATCGGTTCGGGACAGGGCATGGAGGACGGGGGGGCATGAGATCAGGAGCGGGCGGGCGTGGGGTCAGGGGCGGGCGGGCGTGGGGCACACGGTGGGGCGGGGCGTGCGGTTGGGCGGGGCGTGCGGTTGGGCAGGGCGTATGAGCGAACGGGTGCGAGCGGACGTGGGTGGGCTATTACGGGTGCGAGCTGCGGTTCGTGGATCTGTGGGATAAAAGTTAGTTAGTGCTGCGCAAGTGGGTGAGGGGTGGAGATGGGTTCGGAGTGCGGGTGGGGATAGGGGGATGGGTGGAGAGGAGGAGGGGGGAGGAAGAGGTTGCGCGCGGTTGGAAACGTCTTGTCGAATTGACGTAGTCGAGCATGTACTCCACGCAAACGGGGTCCGAGAGGAGCTTTGAGAGGTTGAGTGCGTCGCGTCGCAACACGTTCAACATGGGCTGGCGATGACGCGCGTGTGCTGTGCATGGCAGTAAGAAGTGTCGAACAGTTTCTTCGTGTTGATTGCAGGCTGGACACTGCGGGGAGGGGCTGGCCCCTATTTTGTGCAGATGGCGTTGGAGTTGGCTATGACCTGTGCGGAGCTGACAAGGATGCTGGAGAGGTGCCGTGGGAGCGCGCTCGCGATTTTGCGGTAGTCGTCGGATGGTGCGTTTGAGTCGATTGCGTGAAACCTTTGGTATCTTGGGGACTCGGAAAACATTCGCTTTGCTTTCAGCTTGATCTGCTTGTTGTGTACCATTTTGAGAGCGGGTTTGCTGCATGGGAGGGGTGAGTGTAGCTTCGCTGGGAAGTCGCATCGCTGGTTGCTGTGTCCCTTCGCTGCTTCCTTAGCTAGCTCGTCGGCTTTCTCATTTCCCTTGATCCCCTTATGTCCTGGCACCCATCGGATATCAAGCGGCGTACCTTCGTGCCGTTCTGCGATGTGGCGCATCTGCTCTAGAAAGTGGTCCATTAGATGTTGCCCCGGGCTGGCCCGGCGGCTGTGGACTCCCTTGATTGCCGCTTGGTTGTCGATGGCGATGGCTGCCCCGTCTATGTAGTCGTAGTCCTGTAACATGGTGGCGGGAGTATCAATCCTACTATTTCTGCTTCATGTACTGTGTGGGTTGGGCCTGTGGTTATTGAAGGGAACGGGTCGGGTTGGTGAATGGCTGGGTGGTAGTAAAGCCCAAAGCACACTTGAGGAGAAGCAACTTGAACGCGTCAGCCCGCCGCGAACTTGATCAAGTGGTGGGATGCATGGAGGTGCATCTTGATATCAGACTGGCTCGTACGGACACATTATAGAATATTGAAGTGTCGTGAAGTCTTCAACTTCTCCGTGAACAATATTGAAAGGGCGGCAAGAGGAGTGAATAGATTGTGGATGTGGACTTACCGACTACCGCTCCAGATGTCATGCACATAAGCCTACAACATGTCGACCCGGGAGAATTCAAGTTGATCGCCGCGTCTTTGAAGTCGTTGTGCTGCGACCCTTGTGTCTTAACCCCGGGCGACGTTTACACCAGATCCTCTGGTACTCTATAAAACGTCGTGTGGTCAACTTACATGCTCTTCCCTCTGCGAGCTCATGGACAACATGCGCGCGCGCGTTGGCCTGGCCAAAGCATTTCCATTATCATTGGAATGCAGGGGAACTCGGACCCTGATGGTGAGACCATTGTGACATGTCGGCATCTGCAATCAGGTTTCAAGCTCAAGTCCTGATCGATTCTCCAAAAGCCTGTCACACGTCAATCTTCAATACCAACATTGGAACATAGAACCGCCGCTTCGGAGCCAGAATAAAATTAGAACACCGCCGACCACAGCCTGCAATTCAATACGTATGTCGGCAACGCCTGCGGCCTCCAACCCTCCCAAACACCATGGAGAGTTCGAACAGCGGTTGGCCGTCCCCTTCCAACGGAGCGTTAGCCATCCAGCTTTCCTGGAGGATCATTTGCCAGTCTCTGAACATGGATCCTACACCGAATCTCAGCCGGTGACAATGCCCCCTTTGATCGCCCCGATGTCTCCACACACCCGAAGGGAACGACTCCTTCGTATTGGCACCAGCTCAAGTACTGACAGAGCTTCTCAAAATCGGATGAGTCAGCCAAACCCTTCAACGTTTCTCTCCAGTTCAACTGGCGATCTCAACTTTTATGGTTCTATTTCGTCCCCGGCACGTCAAAGGCTTCATGTTCGACGACGGACATGGGGCCCTATTTCAGTACTACCGTTCAGAAGATCCTCTTCGACCCCACCGTCTCCTCACTACGCGCGCTCCCGGTCTTCTGTCTTTTTTCTGAATCCAGCGGCTGCATATGACGCTCCAGTGGAGGGTGAATTCATGGCGGATCATGCGGAGGACAGCGAGGCAGCGAAAGCGAACGGTATCCGCGTATGGTGAGTTATTTCGTCCGTCCATTTTCTCTTACCCCTGACTGGCTGCCAGGTATTCGAGTTTCAGCTCCATCGACTGGCTCCATGATGCGGTAAGTCGTTCTAAACGACTTCCTTCTCAGTGTCCATTCACTCCTAGTGATAGATCAAAGACTCCAACCGGATTTTCCGTCTGCGTAAGCGAAAGTCTCTCCGTGGCCGCATATTAAATGCAGTTGATCGGAGCTTGGGATGGATCGTTGTCACCATCGTCGGCTTCGTTACCGCTGTCTTGGCTTTTCTCATTGTACGTAGTGAGGAGTGGCTGTTTGATATCAAAGGGGGTCATTGCACCCAGGGTTGGTGGAGGTCCAGAACACAGTGCTGTTCATCAACAACCGAGTCTCCCATGGACCGCCTGGATCATGCTCAGGAAGCATGCAAGGCTTGGCAGCCGTGGGATGTGCTCTTCGAGGGCAGCAGAATGTCTGACATTGGTTTGGAAGGTTGGGCGGTTGAATATGGGTCTTATACCATCATTGCTGTGGGTCGGTGGCTTCCTCTCGTTGGCTAGTGGACTGATTTATTTTGGGTAGTTATTACTTGCTCTCTCGTCGGTCTTTTTGACAATCAAATTAACTGCCTCTACTTCGTTTGTGGGTTGGAAGGACTCTGGGGTACTTTCGCCGTCATTCTCTCAGGAAGATGAAGATCAGACGATGCCGCCGGGGACTGCTCCGATTGAACCAAAGCGCAAGGTTATGTATTTTGTAAGTAAGCCTTTACCTGTGATCCTGTCGTGATCGGAACGTGTATATTCTCAAAGGCAGCCGGAAGTGGGATTCCTGAAGTCAAGACAATCCTATCAGGTACATCAAGTGCCGCTCATGTTAACGCTCTCTTCTGATATTATTTTACTCGAGGTTTCGTTATCCATGGATACCTCGGAGGCCGCACGCTTGTCACAAAGTGTATAGGGTTGCCACTTGCCGTTGCGTCAGGTTTATCCCTCGGTATAGTTTTGCCATGTTTCACATCTTGGGAAGCGTTGCACTCATTTCAGCATGGTGAGCGCAGGGAAGGAAGGGCCGCTTGTGCACATAGCTGCGTGCGTAGGGAATATTGTCAGCCGTTACTTCGTAAAGTATGAGACGAATGAAGGTCAGAGTCTGAAGAACTAGTTTGGTTCAGTGCCTGACCAGCGGCATGCACATAGGCAAGCGTCGCGAGATTCTGAGCGCTGCCAGCGCCGCGGGCGTCGCTGTTGCCTTTGGCGCACCAATCGGAGGCGTTTTGTTCAGTTTGGAGGAAGTATCTTATTTCTTTCCTGCAAAGGTTGGTCGTTGTTCAACGCGAGTCGATATATGTGCTCACGATGTGGCGACAGGTGATGTGGCGAAGGTGAAATATGTTCTTACACCGTTTAGTTACATATCTGAAGCTGCTGATAGCTTTTTTTGTGCCATGATTGCCGCCGTTACCTTGCGACTTCTGGATCCATTTGGTACCGGTAAACTGGTCCTCTTTCAAGTCACATATGACAAGGTCTGCCAGTTTCGTGATTCAATTCGCTTTTTCTCAATTATTTTAGGATTGGCATGCGTTTGAACTTGTCCTTTTCGTCGTGATTGGAGTATTTGGTGTGAGTGCCTTTGGGCTGATTTGGCGAGCAATCAGGTGACTGTGAATACAGGGCGTGTATGGGGCCTATTTCTCCAAGATGAATCATTGGTGGACCAAGAACGTTCGAGGCCAGACTTGGCTGCGAACTCATCCTGCTTCTGAAGTCCTGCTGGTATGCGGCTTGGCCTCTTACCTTCTTAGTTGCTGTTCACAACGTTGCTGTAGGTGACTCTAGTGACGACAGTATTGGGATTCCTCAATCCCTACGTCCGCCTAAGCGGGACTGAGCTTGTGTACAATCTCTTCGCCGAGTGCCGGGAGGGTGACTCACATGCAGGTCTTTGCCCCAAGCACCCAGATGATGTTGGTCCTCTGATACGAGCCATTGGCATTGCGATGATCGTGAAAGGCCTTCTCACCATCGTGACATTCGGCATTAGGCTCCCCGCCGGTATATTTGTTCCATCTCTTGGGGTAGGAGCCTGCTTCGGGAGAATCGTCGGACTAGCCACCCAGTACTGGCAATGGAAGCATCCCGATTCAGATATCTTCCGGAGCTGCCATGGCGACCAGAACTGCATGGTGCCCGGTGTGTATGCTATGGTATATGTCGAATATGGTGTGATTGCATGCGAATATCTCACCCTTTGACTAGATCGGCGCAGCGGCCGCTCTTTCCGGTGTCACTGTAAGAGTCCTGCATGCATATACGCTTACAGTTGAATTAATAGCGACATGCCAAGCGCACTACAGTGTCCCTGGCTGTAATCATGTTTGAGCTGACAGATACCCTGACTTACGTCGTACCGGTGATGGTCGGCATTCTTGTGGCTAGAACCGTAGCCGACGCTCTGGAACCCAAGGGTATCTATGATATATGTATTGAGTACATCATGCACTTTGTTCCTCGTTATCACCTTCTGAGAGGCTGGGTTAACAAAGGCTCTCTCAACTGCCATATCTCGATGGCAAGTCCGAGCATCTTTGGGGTGGCTTGCAAGCTGGGGATGCCGTGAGTCAGTTTCCTTGCGCATAACCATCCAGTGATGCTCACGTGGTCCGGATTATTTGCCAGATCGTCCGACATGTGGAAGCCATCTGTTTGGACAGAACAAACACAGTCAGGAGCCTCAGAGACCAACTGCAAGCTGTGGTGTCGGCCGGTGGTGCCGACGCTGGATTTCCTATTCTTAGCAAAGAGCCCGGAGGCTTGAAAGTCATAGGATATATCGGCGTGAACGAACTTGAATATGCCCTCAGTGAGCCGAGGTTCCCGATGTCAGAACGGTATCACACTAATACCCGCACTTCAGCCGTCGTTGCGGATGACGCGGACGCCATTTGCCACTTTCATCCCGCGAGAGGTGCAGTCCGAGATACGGCATCATTCGAATCATCCTACCGGGAGTATGCTAGTGGTCCGGATCCATTCGACTTCACTGTGTACATGAACCACGTGTGTCCCTCGCCCTGTGCGCTGTCATCTTTTCTCAGCCCTCATTTGTTTTCGCGCTTGCTAGGCTCCGCTGTCGGTTTCAACCTATGCGCCGTTGGAGCTTGTTCAGCAGTTCTTCGTTAAACTAGGAGCCCGATACGTTATCGTGACAAGCGACGCTGGATTTTGTGAGTCATGAATCTAGCCAAGAACGCATGGTACTTACGCCAAGTAGTCGAGGGAGTCATCGACAAGAAACAGTGGGTCGCATTTCTCGCGGAACTGGACCACAAGATTGGGTCCTAGATATCGGAAGATTTATCCTTAACCTATTTTCGCTAATATCCTAACGACCCTTGACGAAACTTGCATTCTTTCATCTGCTGTATGTTACCCATATATATTCTATCACTTTGGTATTCTGCTCTGTGACAAGAGGACAACATTACCCTGGGAAGGCTTCTGGACATCAACCATCCTCAATACACGAGTGAGAAATATAGTCGCCAGAAGATACATAGCCCGAGGCCCGTTCGTGGGGTGCAAAGACGCAAAGCTGCCTTTCCACGTGGAAGGCAATGCCTTTGTCAAGCGTCGAGTGCAACGCCGGTGTGGTCGTTCTCTCACGAATTTGCAACCAGGGTGAATTTATAATGGGACTTTAAAAGAAAAAGAAACGACGTACGGTGGCGGGGACACGTGTTGGCTGGACCAATTTGTCTTTACTCAGCTTCATCGGTCAAGCTAGCTGTATCAATAACCAATCTGGGTATTTCATTGCTCCACAGCCTTGTGGTCCCAGGAAAGGCCGTTGTCCCGCCGAATAGAGCACTTTTTCAGCGACAGTTTGCTGCAGAAGAGGTCTCTGGATGTCGTTAACCTGGTCCCTTATATGGCTTCCTGGCCTGGCTTGGGTTTTGACAAGCCCGAGTCGCGCCCGGAAGCCGCGGCCTCATAGCTAGGCGCCTGAACCCTAGGATCTTCGCTGGCCAAAAAGGAGACTTCTACTCAGTTATGGGCATTTAAATAAGTATATTATTTTACTACTCATAGTGTAGTTACATGCAGTGCATGGCCCTACATAAAATGGTCGCTTTTTCCTCTCCTTCTCCTTCCGCCCCCGTGGCACCGTCGCCCCCAGCGCGCCCTTCCCCCCGCCCCTCGCCCCTGCAGCACAGGGCTGAACGCCGTGCATGGCTTACAGAACGCCTGGCGCACGTGCGGGTACTGGCTGAGGTACGCGAGGAGCTGCAGCGAGAGCAGCACATCCTCCTCGCGGCAGGAGCCTTGCTCCGACGTGTGCGTGTGCAGGTGGGCGTGGGCGTGGGCGTGCACATGCGGCTGCGGCTGCGGGGGGTTGTGCGGGTGTGCGGGTGTGGCGGCGGCGGCGGCGCGTGCGGGTGCGGCCGCTGCGCATGCTGGTGCTGTGCGTGCGCATGCTGGTGCGAGCGCGATATAAACTTATATTTCCTCACCCGCAGCCGGGCTGAGCCCGAGCTGTGTCCAGGTGTTTGGCCATAGCGTGACGCTATGGCTGAATACCCGGACACCGTAGGCAAGCCACTGACAACCCGTGTCTCTTGGTAGAAATGCTAACGAAGTCAATCAGCGGACGTTGTTGGCAATTTCGTGAGCTCAAGGACGGCAACAGCTTCCCTCCGACTCTGCCGAGAGCGTATCCCGGTCGCTGGGTGCGTTATTCACGTCCGTACAGTCGCTGCAAAACCTCTTCTAGCACTGCACGCAGCGCTTGTAATTCTGCTGCGAGCCTTTGTCGATCGCTGGATGCGTTGTGTGAAGAACGCACCCAGCTATCGGGACAGGCTCTCGGCGGATTTGGAGGGCTGCGTGCAGTGTTGGAAGAGGTTTGGCCGCTGGCAAACGAGACAGGAGCCCGGACTGGCCTCTGGTTTGTCGGCTTTGAACAAGGTAATCAAGGAGGATCATACGAAGCGCTGATCACAAATTACATCCTTACCCCAGATCACAAGATCTGCATGTACTGCATAATTATGCTGGAGAAGCAGCGAAGCTCGGGGATCTGCGAGCTCAAGTTCGGTGCCGGCGCCAGCATGGGCCCGTAGCTTCCTAGCCACTGCACAATTGATTAAATGTCATACTCTTTCTTACAGGGACAGGGCTCTGCACCCCATGACGCAACACCGTGTGATATTGCAGAGATATGTAACCTGAGTGAGGCGCAGGCATTTCCAATTGGCACCGCACCTCTGCTGCGATCACCGACAATCACGGTGTGGCTGAACGCCGACTGAGCGCGGATGGGCATGTGATCGGATTGCGCCTGGCCAGGGGCTCGGACAGCAGCGGACACCGGCTCAGGACGAATTCCACAACAGAACGACTTGCCGCCTTGCAAACGGACAAGGGCCGATACCGCGTTGCGTCACAAACGCGGGCACAGAGACCCGATGGCCGAGCAAGCAACTTGAAAGTTGCCGGGAAACCCTGTGCTCCGAGTCTAAATAGCTGTTTGGCGCCTGCTGGCCTGCTCTCCCACGATATGCAGTGCGGACTTACAAACCGGGCCACGGGCCAGTGCCCGGCATCAAGTAATACTTATGCTGATCGCTCTGTTGGTGTGGGTCTGAGTTTCGGATGGAGAGCGAGCAAGTGTGGACGCACTTACTAGTCGTCAGGTGCTACTAGGACTATTGATGTCGCCTGTCAAGCGAGACAACAATGCGCCCTGGGCCTGAGCTTTGGATCGAGAGCATTTGTGGTCGTGTGACACCCACTAGCCTCTTCTATCGTCGTGCGTCGTCGTGGCCTGTACTCCAGGATTATCCGGCGTCCCAGATGCCTTGTCTACTGTAAGTCCTAAGCACGGATGGGGGCAGAGAATGAACCACCGCCGCCTCGATGTGATCGATGTACCAGTGTGAAGATATGTAGCGCGATCATTCACCTAGAGCGTGAAGCTACGACGCCCGAGGGAAGACTGGCTGAGACCTGCGGGCATCGAACATCGTGAAACGAGGAGCCTAGCGGGATTGTTAGTACTACGAGTCAAAATCCGGTGTGCCTCTCATCCGCGGCTTGATAAGTATTGTCTTGCAGTACCAGTTAGTGGCTTACCTTCCGTCAGAACCATTTCCACGCCCTCGATGACTAATTGGATGCATGGCACGGACCAGGGAATGATAACACCGAGTTAAAAATGCGAAGCCGCGTGGGGCGGGGGAGACTATATATAGGGTGTTTGTTTCAAAAACCGGCGGGGGCGGGGTATATGTTGATCGACGAATGCGAGATAACAATCGACCCTTATCATGCCTTGGGCACGGATAAGCATGCTCCAGCAGGCCGTCGTAGGTTGCTGAAGATGGTGCGGGAGGTACGAGTGTGTGGGTACTCTGTATTTGCAGAGGTCGCACCGGGCGAGGTTAGAGCTATGTGTTTGATGTTATTCTTTGCGAGCGCGGGAAGAACACCGCGGAATTCTGCTCGGGCGATGGATGCGATAACGAGTGCGGTCCGGGACGAAGAGCGCACGGATCTGTCGCGCGTTCTAGGATCAAACGCGGAGACGATCTGGGTATTCACCAAGGGCCAGACGACCATGTGCTGCCCTGACGGAGGACTAGGGCACCCACGGGGAAGATAAACGGGCCCGATCAAATGATTTCGCCTCGCGCACGACGCATGATAACGTCGTTAGCGCAAATGATGCGCGGTTACGCACCGAGCGACTCGAGTGTCGGTGGACGAGGTCGACGGTGTGTGTGGTGCACCGAATAGCATGGAGTCGGGATGTGGAGCGTCCCAAAAGGCAAATCAGGGATGTGGGGGATCCACTGATGCCGACGTCCCCAGCACCCATATCGGGCCGGAAGGCCAGGCACCGACGGGAGCCCGGCAATTGATTCAGCCGTCGGAGCTAGCGTCAATGAGTGGAGAGCTGCTGCTGGCAGCGTGCTGAGGTGGCCGTGTCCCAGCCGGGCTGCTGGAGCAGGGCTGATGCCAAGATAAGCGGCGGTGTGGGCCTCGCTTCCCGGTCCATAGACGCCCGCCGATAAACCACACGGTCCTCCCCTGTGCTGTGTACTTATAGCCGGCTCTCATGTGGTTCCCTGGACAGCCTCGCTTTTCTACATCCCACAGATCAAATTCCCACCCTTTCCTTTTCGCCGCCCTCTCCTTCGCTACCACCACCCACCCACCGACACATCCTGACGCTCCATGGAGGGCAAGCAATACGATAGCTCAGACATCGAGAAGTCTGTCGACGCCGGGGTCGACACCGGGTCGACAGGGGGGAAGGAGGGCGAGGGCCTGCAGCGCCAGCTCAAGAACCGCCATGCCCAGATGATTTCCATCGGTACGTCTGACGTGTATGCCCCCGCGCCCGCCCCCTCGCCCGCTGCTCACCGCGGCGCGCAGGTGGTGTCATTGGCACAGGTCTTTTCCTCGGAACAGCCAGCTCCCTTGCAAGTGGAGGCCCTGGTGGCCTCTTGCTCGGCTACCTCATCGTCTCCTCCGTCTGCGTTGGTGGTGCGTCTCGTTTCCGCCGCCTGCCCGCCCCGTTTGCTCATCGCCGTGTGCGTGCGCCGCAGTCATGTTATCGCTCGGTGAACTGGTCACCTTCCTGTGCGCTGCCCTGTCCAATTTACCCCTGCGCTTCACTAACCCGTGCCCGCAGTCCCGTTGCAGGAGGCCAGATGACTCTGTCCGGCCGTTTCGTGGACCCTGCACTGTCGTTCGCAATGGGTTGGAACTATGGTATTCGTGGGTTGTTACATTGCCAGGTGCGCATCACGCTTTCCGCGTCCCAACCTATAACTGACCGCGTCCGCGATGGCCAGCCGAGCTCTCGGCCGCAGCCGTGCTCATCAACTGTCAGTCCACTTTCCCCGCTTATGCCAGCCATTCCGAGTCCTGACCTTATTTTGCAGACTGGAACACGTCGATCAACGTAAGGGTCCCTGCCGAAGCGTGCCTTCTCGTGCTCACTTTGCGTCCCAGAACTCGGCATGGATCACCATTTGCCTCGTCGTGGTCGTGGGCATCAACTTCTTGGGCACCAAGCGTTCGGAGAGGCTGAGTTTTGGTTTGGTGAGTGCCCGCATGCCCCCGGTCCATGTCTCTGCGCCCTGCTCTATTCTCTCTTTTCGCTTCTTTGCGTCGTCCACCATGCTGACGATCATTTCCCCCAGCTTCTATCAAAGTTATAACCATTGTCGGTCTTATTCTCCTCGGGCTCATCATCGACCTGGGCGGCGCCCGGACCACGATCGCCGTGGCTTCCGCTACTGGGTATGTACAGACTCTTTTCCCCGGCTTTCCCCGCAGCCCCGCATTCCACCGCCGTCCTCTTCCACACTCCTTCCACGCGGCGCGTTGCTAACTCGTACCTCCCTCCGTAGCACCACCCGGGCGCCTTCGTGCAGTTCGCGGGCATCTCCGGAAGCGAGGGCCGGTTCCTCGGCTTCTTCTCCGTGCTCATCCAAGCTGCGTACGCCTTCGTACGTCTTTCCCCGTCGCGCCGTGTCCCGTACTCAGAGATCGTATTATTATCATGCCTCCCAGCTCGGAACAGAGATCCTCGGCATGACCGCTGCGGAGATGAAGAACCCCACCAAGAACATCCCGCGCGCGATCAAGGGCGTGTACGTCCGTATCCTCGTCTTCTACATCGTCGGTGTATTCGTGCGTGGCTATTTCTTTTTTCTTGTGTGCGTCCCTACATGCAATAACGTTAGATTCTGGGCCTCATCGTGCCGGCGGACAACACCGACCTCACCACTGGGACCGGGACGGCAGCGTCGTCGGCGTGGGTCATCGCCATCAAGATTTCGGGAATCAAGGCGCTGCGAGCATCATCAACGCCGCGCTCCTGAGTGCGTAGCCCGTCTGCGCATGCGCGGATGCATGCCGCGTCGCATCGCTAATGCCTTTTTCGTTTCTCGTTGCAATAGCATCCGCATGGTCCGCCGGGTCCTCGGACCTGTACACCTCGTCGCGCGCCATGTACGGCCTCGCGTCGACCGGCCAGGCCCCGAAGATCTTCGCGCGGGTGCGTCCTTGCATTCTCTATCTTATCCCCCTCTCGCGCGCCATGGCTGACCTGCGCACGCGATTCCAGACCAACTCCCGCGGCACGCCGTGGGTATCTGTGACGCTGAGCACCGCGGTACGTGTTTTCGCGGCCCCTCCGCACCCGCACCCGCGCCCGCGCTGGCCTGACATGACTGACACCCCTACCCCCCTACCCCTACCCCCCTCCCTAAACACAGCTCGGCCTCCTCGCATACATGGGTGTGTCGTCCGGCTCGTCCAAGGTGTTCGGGTGGTTCTCGAACATGAGCGCCGTGACGGGGATGCTGAACTGGATGGGCATCTGCATCACGCTCATCCGCTTCCGTGCGGGCATCAAGGTGCGCGGCGTCCCCGATTCCGATTCTTCTTTACGGTGCAAGGATGTGTGCTAAATATGCGTGTGCGCGTTTTTGTTTTTGTTACGGGTGTAGGCACAAGGCCTCGGGCTGGAAATCTTGCCGTACAAGAGCGTCTTGCAGCCGTACGCGCGTGGTACTCCCTCTTGTACGTGTGCCACGCCTCTGCATGCCGCTGTGGGTCTTGCGTGAGCTGACTGCCCGCCAGCTGGACGATCATCATCATCCTGTTCGCAGACTGGTCCGTGTTCCTCAAGGGCAACTGGGACCACGCGTCGTTCATCACGAACTACCTCCCCGTGCCGGGGTTCATCATGTACGTCCCGCGCCCCCGCTCCCGATAGTAGATACTTACGCTCGTTCAGCATGTACTTCGGCTACAAATACGTGAAAGGCACCAAAATCATCCGCGGTACGCATCCCCCATTAAATACCCCATCTCCAATCATAATAACATTTCCCCTTCCTCCCCACCACAGCCGAAGACATGGACTTCGTCACCTTCGTCAACCACGACCGGTAATATCAGTGTATGCGCTAACGAGTGTCACGTGGTTTGTTTGCATTGCATTGCATTTGCGAAGAAGTTTTATTTTTTTTTTCTTTTCTCTTAATGTTGAAGAATATATACATGAAATTACTATGAGTTCCGTGGGCTTTTATAATGACATAAATATTGCTGCGTTTTTCTCTCGCTATTGCTATGTACGCATCTTGTTCTCTGAATCGGCCTGTGCCAGTGGATCGACGATTTTGTGCGGCCGCCAGCCTTACATAACCCGTATGGACTCGAACCCGGTCTCGCTGTGATAACGATTGGAAGATAGGCGTTCTGATGTTACGTATCGAAAGTAGAACGATTATAGACTGGACCAGACTGGTTCGAGTCTAATCTAAACCAGTTCCAGGGCTACCAGCTAGCTAGGCCTAGCTGATGTGGCACGTCACGTGCATTCAAGGCACCGGATCATGTGCTGTTACAGTACTTACAGTAATCGTTTGTTGTACAACGTTTGTACAAGAAGAGCTAAATCAAGAAGAAACGAGGGAGAAAAAAAGAGACAGAACAAAGGAACGATACAGAAAGGCCCACGTGAATGAATGTGCTGGAGCAACGTCACGTGTTACATGTCACGCGTTGCGCCGGCCTATTTTACGTGTGGAAAGAAAGGCCGAGGGGCGCGATTCGTGATTCGTGATTCGTGAGCCAGCTGAGACGGTATAAAATGTCCGTGGATGTCACGGTGCATGGCTGGCTCTGCCGTCGCCCCACCGGCTCGCGCTGCCCCCAGACCGCCGTACCAGTCTTCAGTCTCTGCTTCTGCTCAGCTCAGCGGCAGGCGCAAAGGCGAGGCTACTTGTGTTCTGGTCGCAAGCGCAATGGTGGGCGGGCCCTCCGTTGCGTCCCGAGGAGATGCGTCCCCGGATGGATGACAATGACAACGGGGGAGCCTCTAGCTTCAGGGTTCCAAGACTCGGCCTTGGCAAGCTCGTCGAATTAAGCTGGGGGCGAGGGACGTGTCCACGAGGGAGCGGTGGACGTGGTGCCACCCGCTCGCACTGGTTTCGACGATATAAAAATTTCCTGCGACAGAGTTTTTAGATTGTAGCGGCACAGTATATATACACTGCGAGAGCGTTAGAGATGGACGCGACATCGTCCCGCTGCCTGGCGAATGTTCTGCTCATCCTGAGCCGTGTCCTGACCGCCTGGAAGATTGTCCCGCTACTACGCATCTTGTTCTCGGCCGTGGATCGCACCAATTGTCTTCAGCTCTCATGACGGAGGTGGGGCAGCGCACTTATCACGCAATAACGACTATTTTATAAACTAAGCTAAATAATATGAAAATAAGACAATCTGGACCAGGCATAGGATTTAAAGCTGCAAAAGGATATAAAGAATTTACATCATAATATTTTAAATTTTTACCAGCACCAGCCGATGTGGCACGTGCATTCAATGCACCGTATCTGCTGTTACAGTAATATAATCAATCGCTGTTGTACAAAGTTTGTACCGAGAGCTAAATCAAGAAATGAAACGGTAAAAAAGAACAAAGGACCGATGCAGAAAGGCCGACGTGAAATGTGCTGGAGCAACGTCAATCGTGAGAGGCTGACGTTTGAATGTTACATGTCAACATTCGCCTGGCATTGCTCCAGCATTATTTTACGTATGGAAAGCAAGGGCCGAGGGTCGTGATTCGTGATTCGTGAGCCAGCTGAGACGGCATAAAATGTCCGCGGGTGTCACGCTTGGTGTCGCGATTGGATACTAACTTACACTCAACCGGGACACCGAGCTGCGACACCTGGCTCTGCCGTCGACCCTCTGGGTCGCGCTGCCCCTAGACCGTCGCCCGTGCTCTCCAGTCTTTGTTCGCGCTGAGCAGCACGCGCAAAGGCCAAGGCTACGTATGCTTTGGCTGCGGGGGCAATGATGGGCTGGCCCCGCGCATCCCGAGCAGATACGTCCCCGGATGGATGACAACGGGGGAGCCGCTTCAGGGCTCCAAGACTCGGCCTTGGCAAACTCGTCGAATTCAGCTGGGCGAGGGACGTGCCCATGCGGAGCGGTGGACGTGGCACCACCCGCACCCGCACTGGTGGCTGCTCTTCCAAAAATTCCCTGGCAAGGGGGTTTTGGACTGTGGCAGCACAGTATACACTGCGAGCGCGTTATAGATGGACGCGACATCATCCCGCTGCCAGGCGAATGTTCCGCGCATCCTGAGCCGTGTCCTGACCGCCTGCTGTAAATATCGTCAGGATGTCAAACACTGTTGATGAAAGTGGAACAGTAGCCTAGCCATCTTGTAGCGGATTGTAATGGCTTGCAGGATTTCGACGAGCCGCAGTCGTCGTAGCGGTCATCCTAAGATTGCGAGCTTTATATCCGATCCAAAGAGGATCTGAGGGACTGGCTGGCGAAACCCTGCAGGCCGTGTACAGCCTCCGAGATCATCGGTCTCGTGCCTTAGAAAAGCGACGATCTGGAGCTGTGTGGGCTAATGGGATCCGCTCGCTCACTTGATGAGGCATGTCGCCAACAGCGATCCCCGTCCCACATCCACTCCCTGACCGCAAGCCCCTCCTCGAGGAACAGCGCTACCCCACGTCGTCCATCTGCTCGTGTACCCGCCCACGGACACGGCGTCTGTCACGACCCCGACCGTCGCTCAGTTTGCCCATACGCGTGCCGCGTCCCATGTATCCCAGGCCACTTCACCTGCATCGTTCGCACCGAACTCCGGCGCCACGACCCCGCAATCGACCACTCACCCCCACGACACCAACCACAACGTATCCACGGTGAACATGGTGCCCACGTCGAGATGCGAGCGATTGCCCAGACACTGGCAATGCTGGCAGCAGCGCCAGTACCAATGGCGTCACTGGCAAAAATACGACCGGGCGCAACCACGATTGTTCTCCAGTGGAACTTGCTGAAGAGTTCCGCCGGATGCACTCATGCGGCCGCGTGAGACCAGGAGTGACCCGGCGGAGGAACTGAAGAGTTCCAGGGAGGACCCTATCTTCAGCCTGTGTGAGGAGTGCAGTAATGATGGGTAGGCGTGTCGAGGATGGTTGCACCATCGATAGGCTTACCCACAATCACTGGCACATCTGCAGATGGAACCATCGTTCTCATTGAATGGGATTGGACTGAGCTGGTGGAGGGGAACAGACGATGGTGGGCAGGAAGAAGATACGAGCAACCCTCCTTATATGCTCGAACGGGCAAGAATGGCGTGTTGGCAATTCCCTAATAAATTACGGCCCAATGAGGAAGATCAAACAGGTGTAAGTACATACACGTCATTGCGTGTGATTCAATCTCACGCTTTGATACCACCGGACGCATGGACGCTGACGCTACCAGTGCCAAAGGGCCGTGATATATACATAGGCTGGCTAGCCACTTTCATGTTCGGGAAATCCATCGGTCGGAGCCACGTGCACGCTCGGTCACGGGCGCGTTCCTTTCAAAGTTATGATATCATAGGGTGGATTGGTAATGAATTTGCGCCTTATGTAAATCTACTTCTTGGACTCCTTTGACCAGTTCGACCACACGAGCACAGCTAATTGTAAGCCGAATCGTGACGGGATTTGTCGATGCAGATGGCCTTCTAAGTATATCCTTATTAGGGAAACGGGCGGCAATCCGAGACTGTGAATGGGACCGTTCCTTTGAAATTGTACAGACAACACCACCCGCGATCGCGAACATCAGCTGGCGCGTCTTCTTCATTTTGTACACCAAGTGGTTTTCTCTGGTATGTCTGGAAAACATTCTCCAAACCGCTCCAGGCGCACACTGGCAGAGCGCTTGGCGAATTTCCCGGTTTTCCTGACGGTAGTCTATTCTAACCCGATATTCGAATACAGGGGTTCGACCTGGAAGGCAGTGACCATATATTTGAGAAAGAGGGTGTAACGGGCGGCGGTGGGGCGCGAGGGGCGGAATGGGTGTTCAGCGATTCGTGTGCATGCACGAAAGGAAGGCTTTTTTGGACGAAATCGTCAAGGAACTCTCCGAGAAAGGGCACGTGTAGTCGGCAGTATCAGCATGTGGCCTCTACAGTCACGAGCCTATACCCATATCCCACATATATAACAGTCACGACTCACTACTAGGGAAGGGAGAAGCGGAATGTCTATCTCTCTGGAATTGAAGATGGAAGGCTTAGCCAAGCTGCAGGCCGCCGCGTCCAGCAGAGCGCCGCTGGGCAGACCACAACCTTTGCACCTGCTGCAGGCAGCCATCTCCAAAGATTGGGCTCTGTTAGCTAAGGAAGAGAGTTGCTGGGGGAGACGGATATGCAGCGGTTTAGAGCCGACGAAAGCTCGTCGGCTCGAAACTCCCCAACCGCTTGCCCTTCCAGTTCTGGTTAGGGGTCGCTATCTTTGAGCCTTTTGGTGCTAGCTGGAGTAAACGGCCCGCGCGCATGAACGATGCCTTTAGCTACCCGAACGGAGATCGCTAACGGTGCTCATGAACTGCTAGTGGGAGGTATACGGGTTGGTGGGCTAGTCAGGGCAGAGGACGGAAGCTTCGTCCCAAGCTCAGCTCAAACTGAATAACCGTGTTACTCGGCCGGTAGTTTTCAGTCCGGCGGCATATGCTCTCGCGTCCATGCAGCACGATGTTTGAGTCCACTGCATGTAGCGAATTCGAAATGAAAAAGCTTGTCGAGCTAAGTAAGTATTTCGAATTCCGCTCATGCGTGAGATTCCTCAATCATGTTTCAACGCTGACTCAGCACCAAATATGGCTTCCCTATAATTACTTACCATGCAGCATACAGCTTCGAAACCCCTCGTAATGAGTCTTGTGATCAGGAGATATCAAATCCACCAGGACAGTCTATATAATGCTTTGGGGTTCACACTGGACTACCCCCTAAGAGTGTCTTCTACTGCACAACACGATGACCTCGTTCGAGTTGCGAGGCAAATGGTTGACTTGGGCTATAACGGGTACGAATATCATGACCATCACTGTTGTATATGTTGATAAATCTGTCATGGTAAGCTTGCTGTGCCACAGGTATTTGCATTTTCGTTTGTCCCACGGACAAATTCAACAGTTAGCCGAGTAGGCTTTCTGTTGCAGGGGTACGATCAAGGCGTGATGGCTGGAATCGTGAATATCTCGATTCTGCCCTATGAACTATTTTTTGAGCCACCTCGTTGAAGTAGATCGGTGCTGATAACCAGTTTGGGCGTGACTTTAATCATCCGGATCCGACGACACAAGGAACCATCGTGAGCAACTCACAGCGTTTATTATATTAACTGATGTCGAGAGGTTCCACTCCCCAAGGTCGCAATATATGACATCGGATGTGCGCTGGGCTCCATAGCGACGTTTATATTCGGAGAATCCCTTGGTCGGACGCGCACCCTGATGACGGGTGCTTCCATTATGCTTATAGGCACTGTCAGTAATTATTGTGCAGCCAGATCTGTGTGCCTTGCTCACAATTTTATAGGCGATCTTGACCAGTTCGACCACACGAACACAACTAATTGTGGGCAGAATTGTGACTGGATTGGTGAGCACTGAGCATCGTCTCGCCTGTTTAAATATATATCATATCAGGGCAACGGGTGTAATTCATCATCGATACCAGTTTACCAGTCAGAAACTGTCAGTGGAACTGTTCGCGGGGCGCTGGTAGCTTTAGACTGTGCCATTACAATATTTGGGCTAGTCATTGTGCGTCTCTGATTATTCTACCAGTGAGCGCTGTTTACAGATGTAAATAGGCCTATTGGCTTGATTATGGCTTAAGCTTCGTAAATGGTCCAGCTCAGTGGAGACTTCCCATCGGTCGGTTCTTTGTTTGCCTTTTCCTTGATCTACGCTGATGCAAGTTTCTCAGGGTTCCAGGCTAGCTTCGCTCTCGTTCTCCTCTTCCAAGCCTGGATCCTACCTGACTCTCCCCGTTGGCTCCTTGCTCACGGAAGAGAGTCAGAAGCGGTAAATGTACTCGCTCGCCTTGCAGACGAGCCAGAAGATTCCTACAAGGTGTTGAAACAAAGGGATGAAATTGCAAGTTCCATTGAGATTGAAAGCTCAGGTGGTGAGTCGTGATATATGCCAAACTGCAGGGTGAGATTTTGAGGAATACCGTGTGTAGGGCCCTTTAGATATGCCGAGCTCCTGGAAAATGGAAAGATAGGGAATATCCGAAGAATGATATTGTGTGCTGGAATACAGATAATGCAGGTCAACTTGCACTGCGATGGTTTTACTTTATTTACTGGGACTGACGTCCTTGGATTAGCAATTCACTGGGTACGTTTCTGTCCAGCTTCTATTGAAATAACCCGTACAACGTCAGAACCCGGTACCAGTGCCAACATGATCGAGTTAGTAGCTTAAACTCTTTGGGCGGAATATATAAGCACTCAGCCCTTCCACTTAGTTATCTGGCCCCGCTTCTGTTTCAGAACACCATGGGTCTCTCACGACAACTTTCCCTTATTCTGGGTGGGGCGAGTGCCGTTACTTTCCTTGTCGGCTCAATGATTCCCATTTGGGTCTGTCTACTGTCTCTCTTTGAACCATCTGCTCATATTCGCTCGTAGACCATCGACCGCTATGGGCGCAGACCAATTCTCATGCTTTCCTGCGGTGGTATGTGTTTTTGCTTTGCGATGACGGCCATCCTGCTCTCTACAAACACAAAGCCCGCGGCGTTCGGCGCCGCGGCGATGATTTTTTTGTTCCAAATTTGCATAGGCATGGGATTCTTGCCAAATGTAAGCGCGTATTGTTTGCGGACGTCCCATCTATTAATTTGCTATCAAGACATGGCTTTATCCTGCAGAGGTGTTACGACACACAGCCGTTTAGCTTTCGCTAATGCCTTATCACAGATTTCCACCACGCGGATCCGAGCGCGAGGCGGTGCAGTGGCAAGTTTCGCGGGGTGGGTTTCTACCTTCGTGATCGTGCAGGTCACACCACCCGCAATCGCCCGCATAAGCTGGCGCGTCTTTGTCATTTTCGCTATTTTCAATGCATTGTGGATACCCATTATATATCTCTTCTTTCCCGAGACAAAGGTGCGTATGGTGTTCAATCTGAGTCACAGCATGGGAAGGGTTCTATCTCTTAACGATCTGTGAATCTAGGGCTTAGAGCTCGAAGACATTGATCACATATTCGAGAAGGGTGGTATCACTGGTGGGGTATGGGGTGCGAAGGGTGGAATGACTGTCCAGCGGGGTGTCCATTCTCGTGCCACAGCTGTGCAGGGCATGGACATCAAGGAAGAAGTGAAGGGTGGGGTATAATATCCTACATCCACGGCAGTCCGGCTTCACGATTGATGGCATGACTTCACGTCGGGTATTGGCGAAGCGAATGAATTTGGCAGGTGTGGGTAAATAAATAATGTATTTTCAGAGCAGACTTGCATACACGAACAAAAAGTTTCCAGCAGTCCAATTGCATGACCACGACTGGCGCGGGCGGGTTACAAAGTACGGGATGGGAGGGTGATACAGATGATGGGACATAGGGCATATGACAATGGGCGACGACGGATAGAGCGATAGGGCTTAGTGGTGGTGATGGTGGTGGTGGTGCTCCTCGTGATGATGTTCACCCGAGTGGCGACGGTGATGCTCGCCCTCGTACCTGTAACCTTCATATTCGGGCTGGCCGTACCCTTGCTGCTGGTAGTATGGCTGTTGAGGAGGGTATGCCTGGGGAGGCGGATAATACCCCTGTGGCGCTTGCTGGTATCCTCCGCCATACCCACCTCCGTAAGCGGCATACCCGCCATGACCGGGAGCACCCCAGGGCGCACCTCCACCATAGTTATACTCTGAAGCGTAGCCACCCTGAGACTGTGCGTATTCCCAGCCGGTCCCACCGGCGTATCGCTCCGCGGCAAGATCGTGCGCCTGTCTTTCAGCTAATTTCTTAGCTTTGTGGCGGTCGATCCAGTCCATGCCTTTGGTCTCGACAAGCTTATCGACTTCAGCCGCAGCAATACCTGCGAGAATTTCCTGTGTATTGATAGATTTAAAACATGTTTCATGGGTATAAATCGAATGACAGACCTTCATCAACACATGGGATGGCTGCTGGCCCGTCGCACGAAGATGAGACTCGTATGCCTTCATTGCAGCAAATCCGGCTGCGCCAGCAATAGCTGTTAAACATGTCGTCAACCACAGCTCATTAGCAGCGACCAGTAATTACTTACCCTCATGTGTGAAGCTGGCCTGGTGATGTGGGTGAATTTCTTCAGTATGATAGATGTGCTGGTACCGGCTATGGGCATCATCGTGTCCGAAACTTGTGAATGAACCTAGAAGGGATTCCATGGTGTTGGCAGCGAGGATGGTGTCGGATTTGAAGGAGACTGAGGCTGTACCGGGAGTTAACTCCGACTCCGATCCCTTGAATCTCGTCAAGTATCTGTGATGGGGATGATGTCGAATCCTGCTGGACTTTGCAGTTTGTCGAGAAAATACGCATTTTGGATGAATATTTACATATAATTTGTGATCACTAGATAGTGTAGAACTCTTCGCCGCAGTTAGGCGGCTGTTCTGTGGACGACCGGCGCCCTTGTTCGAAAACACGCTGACGAGATATTGGATATACGCCCTAGGCCTGGTGACTATGTAGTAGGTTCTTCCGCACGAGGCAGTGCGTATCCCCGAGTAGGGTTTCTCCGGATACACAGACCGGCCCGATATTGACGAGGCTTTAAGTATCTTGACATCCATGGATCGCTTAGGGCCGCTTTTGTCCTTTACTTATCATTGGAATTATTGGGGTCGAAGAGCTTGCTGGAACAGGTGACTACTATATATTGCAAACGCGAGATGTTCGAAGAAATGGCGTGCACTGTAGTTTAAAATTAATACGCGTCGACTCGCGACGCGGTGGTGACTTACAATTGCTGAAGACAATGTCTTTTTCTGGAACTCGCCCCACGTCTTCCATGTCAGGCACCCGACAGTTGAAATGGCAACTGGGGCCCACGGTGAGTACGCCAAGGATTCTCGAAGAGGCTGGTCTGGCTGAGCTCGACATGAAGGCGATGCTTGTCCGAACTCCGCCGATTATGCAAATGACCGAGACACCTCAGCTTGACAGTGTCACCTTTATTCAGGCCTTTTTTATCGGTCGGCGAGAAATTCTTCGGGAAACGGTCGTCAACGGTCATATAGAGGAACCTGGAAATAGTTGTACACGGATAGCACAGATGGTAATCCATTGTTAACGACTGGATATATGGGAAACGATTGGATGAAGCTCAAGAATGCCCCAGCTGGGCCCTCGACACAGAGAACATAGAGCCCCCACCACTCCTGCCATTGCAACTGCATATTCGACCAAGCATCGTAGAGTTATTTGCCACCCACGCTGTGCGTATAATTGTTTAGGTTGTCAGTCGTATCCCGTTCTTTGATGCGGATGACCATAAGCGACGTCGTCACAGCAGCAGCGCTGACCGTCCCAACGTGCTGTGCTTAGCATCACGTATATTCGATAAAGAGGACGACAAGGCGATGGAGCACCTGTTCAAATACGTCAACGACATGGGAACGGGGCGCGCAAGGCACGACGCCACATGCAACCTCGCTCACACAGGCACGGACACGCTCGGGGCTTCGCCCTAGGAGCATATGCAGAGATAGGGAACGAGACGGGAGAATGCGCCTGTAGGATAGAAAGAGCTGTATACACCGTCTTACAGGGAAGTGCCCCAAAAGACGTAAATTTGGATTAAAAAAAAAAAAGAGAGGACGACATGCCAGAATCCGCGTGGCTAAAGAAGTTCCTTGCGCTTGCCGACGAGAAGCGAGTTATCATTACTGCGCTGGCGTTCGACGTGCGACGCTCATGATTTGCCACAAAGGCAATACCTTTACACCGTAACACCTCTTGAGATGAATGTCGTCTGGCCGAGCAAGAAGCTTGCAATTCGTAAGATTGAACCGGCTTTGGCTCACCATGTTGTACCACACGAGAACTCCCTCGACAACAGGACTCTGCAGGCGTTAATGTGCCACGAACGCGGCCAGGGGGGTGCAGTGCGCGAATGAAATTCGGATAGAAACAGATCTGTTGGTCGGTGAAGATCCAGAGTAAAACGTGTCTGATGTGCGGCAAGTGCCTCGGACAATCTTTCCTGGCGTAACGCTCACCGCTCGCCCCGGTAGATGGAACAATTGCGTAGGTGAGTAGAAGAATAGCCCCGTGCCATGGATTTCTCCAAGAAGGCGTATCGGGACAAACATTAAGGCTAGAAAGAGGGTAAGGTAGTCGCAAGTTAGTTGCGGCACGGTCTCCCGCAGCTCTTGGACAATAAGTAAACACAGAGGGAGCGAAGTTGTCGACATAGTTTCTGGCGGCAGCTGAGCGTACGTCGAGGCTCGGCTTTGGGGGCGCTGCTGCATACCTAGTACGTGTAATGATATCGAATCGGACCCGGCAGCGCGAGAGGCGGGGAACGAAGTAACGATGCATAGTATCATAGGGCCGGGCCCGGCGATACGGAAGTTGCTTTCCATGTTCTTACTTTCTCCTACTGTATGCTGGCACCTACTATTCATGACTCGTAGGGAATGTGTTAGGCCGAGGTGTAGTGCTATACGGTATGACGTAAATTTCTCGCAGGTCGCGGGCGCGGGCGGCTATATATATATTCATGGCTACTATAAAAAGGGGTGTTTATTTTTATATTCCTGCAGAGAAGCCACGCTTTATAAGCAGAGCGTGAAATGTAGAGTGGCATCAAGGGTACATTTCATATGAATGGTACGAGCGGTATGAACGGTCCACCCCGCGCGGCCGTTATATACGGTAGTTCTATTCATATACCAAGGTTCCATGATGATGGCGTCTTCCGGCTGATTTGCTCCATAACAAAGTTAGGTTGGAGGACCGGATCCCTGACGTTATGCCGACGTGTCTCACTTGCACCCCTACCTCATTGTCAATGGTCAAAGAAACAATATATAAACTGCTGTTGTTTTTGTCCTAGAACCAAATCAGAATGTCTCTTCCAGCTGAAGTCGAAGTTTTGGTTGTAGGTGCCGGACCAACCGGTCTTATCGCAGCACTCACACTCGCTAAGTTTGGTCTGCAAGTCGCCATTGTCGACTCATCGTCAAGAAATCAGAATGGGTCGCGTGCGGCAGTTGTTCACTCACATACATTGGAGGTATTTCTTCAACAGCTTCAGTCGCGTGCCATCTGCTCACTAAGTTAGGTCCTGGACACCATTGGAGTAGCTAAACCGCTCATCGACAGTGGGATTCGTTGTGAGAGCGTTCTGATGCGTGGAACCACCAATACGCTCCTCGAGTTTAACCTCTCCCAACTACGTGACATCACCGAATTCCCATTTTCAGTCCTTATCCCACAATATGTCGTCGAGAGGATCTTTCTGGAGCGGCTTGTCTCAGAAGGCGTTCGCGTTTTTACGAACCAGACCGCGGTTGGTTTGTGTCAGGACAAGCGGGGGAGCGGCGTGGACGTGAGGTTTGAAGACGGAAATGTCATCAACGCTCGATATGTGATTGGTGCGGATGGATCGCGTTCAACGGTTGGTCCCATTCTAAGCATTTGGCGAAGCGCTATTCCTGAATGCAGCCTCTACATAGATACGTCGCCTTGTGGGGATCGAATTCAAAGATCCCCACACCGGCGTCGCCTACGACGATCTCACGGTTCCCCCTTCTTTCCATATAGTTCTTGCCGATGCCTTTCTCGAGGAGCCGCTTCCCGAAGGTATTCCACGGGATAAACTCTCCGCACACCTCAATAGTTTCCTTTTACTTGTTCCACTTTACGACAAAAAAGGCCCCGAAGCCCGTAGACTCATCTGGCGGATCGGATACTTGATACCTATCAGTGAACCAAAACCACCGAGAAACCCCTCCCTGGAATATCTGCAACAGATGATGGATGCTCGGAATCCATGGGACACCAAAATCACCATCTCGTCTGTTGCCTCAGCGTCAAGTTACAGGGTACGTGCCGCTGTGGCAAGCACCTACTTCCAGAAAGTAGGAAATGGGAGTATTCTGCTGGCAGGTGATGCGGCACACGTACATTCTCCAATCGGTGGCCAGGGGATGAACCTGGGTATTTGTGACGCAGTGGCTGTAGCACACGCGATAAGGTCACATATGAAGTCCAGTGATCCTAAACAGAGAGACAACGAGCTTGAGCATTATGCTAATTCGCGCAGGAAAATAGGTGTCAGGGTAGTTGGGCTAACCAGAGGCCTCACGATCCTCCTCAACACTGGCAGCGGCTGGCGAAGAGTTTTCCGGAACCTTGTTCTTCGCGCGGTGTCTTATTTGCCATTTGTAGACAGATTTATGGCACAGAGGATATCTGGTTTGGAAAATCGAGATTGTTAGCTGTTCGCCATCGATGTGATGTACCAATACTACTGTATGAACTTATTGCTGCGGTGGAAGATCTGCCAATATACTAACTAGTGTGAATAGCGCTTCTAAACGGATCCATCACATGCACAGTGCCTGCACATACGATAAAGAGTTTGGACTCATTCGGCGCGATGCTGGGTAGGGGTTTCAAGTTGATCGACGATCCTGAGCTAGTATGTACCGTGATCTAGGTCAAAGGTCGATTTTATGTAACGCAAATTCCCGTAGGGAGATGATAGTCGAAGTCAATTACATAATTTGCTACGTACGGAGTCTATAACCGACGTTGCCAAGTTGTTTGTCAAGGAATATTTTCACCGGCGTTGTGCCATGAAAGGGTAGTGCATGGCTCAACACGTTGTTTTGATGACTAGCGATAGTGCCACAGTGCCTGGATGGTTAAAGACAATGGGCGTTCTGTGCACAGGGATCATGGGATGGTGAGCCAGTTCATTTATATGCTCACAGCCGCCTGCGTGTACCTCTTCTTTGCGATTTCGCCCCTAGATAAGAGTGCTACTCAAGCTATCGATTATCCAGACTCTACTCCCCCCAATCTCCAACTTGAAAACCCATTCCGTTAACACCCTTATTCGAGTGAGTGGCATGCTTTAGCCCAGTGTCTATACTCGCAATTTTCGTCATATGCACCACATTCACTGTCCTTTTTAGTTCACTGTGATCAATGGATCCCTCAGATATCGGATACATTGTCAACCATCTCTTTCTCCCCCCACGTCTTCCCCAAGGGGATGACAGCCGGGACATGTCTTGGCCACAATGCGATGAGCCTCCCACGGCAACTCTCTCTAATACCCTGCGGGGCCACCGCAAGCAGGATGCACTGCTCTCGCACGTTATAGAGAGCGCACGCCATTTTTATCAAGCCGTAAATCACGGCCAGGCCGACCAAGACGCTCGCCAATGCTGGCGCGTCCTGTACAAAATGCTACGTTCAATGCGGCGTGTTCGTCATGAAACCTCAATAAACTCCGAAAAGCTCCAGCAGGTTATACAAGATATGGAGATCCACGGTACGTCTGCCTCTTTATAAGTCTCGACTTTGATATCAACCTAACGTGGCTTTCGCCATGATACTAGACAACCTTTGCCTCCTTATCTCTAAGCAGAACGCAGGGATCATTCTCCGCAGGCTGGAAGCTGAGATTACGCTTGAAATCTTCCAGGCCTCTGCGACGGCGGCAAGCGTCACCGGAAATGGTGGTAAACTCCTCATACAATATCCTTCCCGCCCTCGCCTCTCTATCCCAGCCAATCCTCTACTAATCAAATCTTTATCCGCCTATTTGGCCGCTATGGATTGTACGGAAATGCCAGAGGCTATGCCCACCACCAGAAAGGCCCAATCAGAGCAGAAGGAATCGCGCGAGGTGCCTGATATTCGCTATATGTCAGAGCTGTTAGGAGGGATTACAAGAGCCTTAACCCCCGATGTCAATGCCACGGCGTCCAGCACTGTGTATGTTACAAAACGTATCAATGACCACGTGCTGTGGCACAGCGCCCTCAATCCATGGCGTCGTGACCCCCAGTGGCTGGTGATACGCGTTGCCCTACAGACCTCACTATTGGAACGGAAAATAGATGGGCGATATGGCTACAAGGCGTTCACAACATATGTCCTCGCTAGAGCTCTTGAAAAGGCCTCTGAGGCCAATTGGACTATCATCTGTTGTACACGATGAACGTAAAAATTGCGACACGTATCTGGAAGCTGAAATCGTTGGACCACACTGGCTTCCCCTTCAAGTACATTATAGACCAAAGTCAGTCTTGCGGCGACCTCCTCGAGAAGCAGTGGCAGCGGGTTCAGGAGCTCGAGGCTAGTCCGCTGCCGTGGACCGTTCCGACGAGCGAGGAGATACGTGCAGCTGAAGGTTTTACTCTGCCAGAAGCCGGGGTACCTGTCGGTTGTCTACAATCGCAGAAGTGAATTGGAGCAACGAAGTAGTTGCTTTGATCATGAAGCTTTCGAAGCCACCCTTGTTAACGATAATCTTCGCGAAACAGGATTGTCTCCTCCCGCCCGGATTCCCACAGGATTGGCTGGTTCCGAGTTATGGCTCGCTGTTCTGGATGTTGAACGGTGGATTACCAAGCATTTACACGATTGGCAGACGACCACTCCCGTGGATACGCGACTGGAGGTGCTAGGAAAAATGATCGCTTCCTTTGACAGTATCGCTATTTCATTGGACAATCCAGAACAGTTCTCTCGCGTTTTTCTGATCATTTTGGAGCTCTGGGTTGCACTTGACAAGACGGCGGTCGAGGCCATTCCTCTACTCAGAAAGTATTCACCTGAGTTCTCCATTGTCTCATTTGAGCCTCTCCTTCTGCCAACTCTCTGTCAAATGAGGCGACTTCGGGCTGTCGAGACTCATCTCAGCCGTCGCCATGCCGACGCAATCTACCGGGCATTCTCTTTTCGAGTTCATTCATCACCGGAATCGTTGGTGCCCGTTATTTCCGGAGTGACTTCGGTTTGCAAAACCTGCGGAGAGAGATTGAGCAGGAAGCAGCTGCATTAAAAAGCCGAGAAGCAGCAAGAGTGTGTCCGCCGAAATGAAGAATACCATAGTTGAAGACGAAAATGACTTGCGTTCGCATACAGACGTGACACGGTGGTTGATCGATATGGCTACACTCAGTGGAGCGACTACTCCTGGCGTCGTGTCAGAAATGCACCGCACAAAGCAGCCTTGATAGTCATGAGGATTACTATCTTTGAATGGCCTTTGCCTGAGGACGACATCCTCAGTAGTCTGGTGGTGTTCGAACTACATTGCCGAAGCCATTCAGTATGGCGTGATATCACTTATCGGCTGGCCAGAACTTATCAATCTTCCATCCTGTTGACAACAGGCAATGACAGACCCAGCCACGTTTTGAAGGACTACTCTTCCTTCAAAAATACTGCAATACTATCCATCTCAAGAAATCTCCATAGCATCCACTACAAAGTCCTTTCTCGTGTCGCATTACGTGGATGCACCTTTCCGTGCACCGAGGTGAGGTTGTCAAAAACCATCCACTACAGTACAAGTTATATTGTGTCGCTAGTGATAATGGATTTCCAATCAATTCCCCTGTATCGCAATCCGTGGAAGGTGCACGCCGCAGTCACTTCCCGGACCTTACGAATCCCTTAGGTGGACTGTCACCGCCACGGTCATACTCCCAACATGGTCATTGCGAGTCAATCCAATGCCCCCAATTATCTTACCACGAGTGGGAGGCATTTGGGCATGTTCGCTCTGGCCATCGGCTACAGTGGCGAAACATGATGCGTGAGCTGGTCACAGGGACCATTGCTCTTGCAGACCCCAATGTTCATCTTCTATTTCGACAGGCCGCTTGGCAGGCTGAAAAAGCGTCCGATTTGGACCATCGAGAGTCTCACCTTGATCTCAAGGAGGTGACTTTCGGGGAGGAGGTCATCCGGTGCTTCGTAGCCGACTTGATCGTATCTCTGATAATTGGCAGGAGAGCTGGACAGCGTCAACGCTCAGTTTTTTAGCATGTCGCTTGTTCTCATTAAGCGGATCCGAAGGCTTCGGAGGAGTACCCTGGATTTCTTGTCAAGTCTTCGACAAACCGTGGAGAATGGCTGGTTCAAATTCTTGCCTCCTGGAAGGGCAAAGTACACTGGTAAACTCCAACGGCAAACCTGGCCACCGACATGAGGAATCGTGCCATTCAGCTTGCCGCTACATGTCGCTCCACATTTGCCTTAGAACCGCTGATATCTCCAAGCTTTTCGAGGATCCGAGAAACGTTTCACTTCGTCAGATGTGCTTTGTCCTCCAGAACATGGTCCTGATCATTTGTCTACCTTGCCAATACACATACGCTATCTAGTCCAAAGAGACATAGTGCTATCTGTGGAGGTAACCAGCCTTCTTGTCCAATCCATT
>WHVA01000793.1:0-35482 GCA_015179125.1 Gautieria morchelliformis
AAGGTCCATTAGGATAGTATGGAAAAGAACAAACACACGCACGAAGCATTTGATGGTGGAGGACCAGCGTGTCTTAACATCCAGAATAAGCATCTTGGCATTACTGTCCTGCAGGCTATTGGTTCCCCTTTTATGTGAGGATGCGTCAACCTCTTCGATCCAGAGCTTCGTCTCTGTGGACTTGACCGCACCGCTCGCACGATCTTGCGTATCTGAGCATGGGACCAGCATGTGAAAATGCTGCTGAAACATAACACAGTTAGGTGTACCTTCGATACAACACCTATGACCTTTCCTAAGTCATCTTCATCTGTATATTCCTCAAGTTCATCTTCTCCAGTAACTATGTTATCATCAAACTCCCGATGGACCGGCAATGTGACAGCTTCCTGATAGTTTGCGTGTTCAACATACCGTCTCTGGGTAGGTGCAATGGCCCCGATGCCTTCTAGTAGCTAGAGTCTTGGTTCATCACGAGTGCTAGCCATTAGCAAGCAAGCACAACATTGCATACCTTCAGAGCCGCCAAGTGAATGGTGTGCGGCATGCATCGCATGCGAGCATGCTGCGCAGAAAAGACTATCCCTTCGTTCTTGCAGCGGCGTTCCAGTGAGAGCATCATGGTATCATTGTTGCTGGCATTGTCAGCAACAATGGCTTGAATCTAAGTAATCATTAACCAGTGGCCACCGATGGCACAGTAGACACTTACCCGCCCTTTCAACCCATATGTCTCCAAGGTTTTCCATACAGATATTGCCATATTTTCACCGGAATGCTCACCAAGCAGCTCTTGGAAGTCAATCAAGACTTCTTCTGACATTTATGAACACTGCATAAGTCCCCCGCAAGGCCTAGACTAATTAGCGAGGAAATACCTAGCTTCCAGTCGTTTGAGATGTAGTGCATAACAATTGCGAGGAATGCAAAACCGTTGCTAGATGTCCATGCATCGAGTGACAAGCTAACCTTGCTGTCCAACTCCTGTTTCAACATTGTAAGCCGCTATTCACATAGCATGGTTAAATACGCACCGCAATGAACAACTTCATGTTATCAATAGTTGATGCACCTAGCTTCATTACCCGTCGTTTGACTGTAGTGGCACCTGGAATGTGCAGCGGAGTCGCACCGTGATGTGCATACTCAAGCATTGCTTTAAATTCCGGCTTTTCAACCTCATCGAACGGTTGGTCACATGCAACCTGCCATTCAACCAAAAGCCTTTCAAATGTTCCTTGATCCCAAGGAACCTATCACCGGGTCAGTGGGAATTAGCCAAATGAGTGATCAACTGACCGCATTTTTTGCAGCCTGACGTGAGAATGCAGCTGCTAATGGTCCCTGTTGCATGTCCAGAGACTGCAGATATTTCTGCACTGTTTTAGATTCAAGTGGCACCTTGTTTGCGGCAATCTGTAGCTCCTCAAGAGTAGCACGTTGATCAGGACGGCTCTTGATGGTCTCCATGAGCCGGTGCATTTCAGGGAAGTGAGTTCGCAGATGGTTAATAAGACCTGAGTTACGAAGGGGCAGGGTTTCAGTGATCAGCTATGAGCTCATCACTCTAGTGCTTTCAAACAGCAGTATCCTTACCGTTCTGAGAACCTTTCATTTTCTTGGTCACCGTTAGGATCTTCCTCCATCCATGATAGCATCGGTAATGTTTGTCGCCTTGTTGCCCAAGCTCGCCAATGCTATTCTTGTCGACAACCTCATAGAATGAGTAGATCGCGGGTCGTACTAGACCCGTCACTGTGGCCTGCATGTATGAAGTCATTATATAGTTCAACTGTGCTGACCACCGTGCCAGATTTATACCTTGGGATCCAACTCAGTGCCATTCTGGCATGCATTGTCATCAAGGTCCATGTGAACTATACCGGTCCCTTGTTTCTGCGTTGACGTCCCATCCTCATTAGTCACATCCCCCCCGAGACGGTCACTACAGTCTACGAGTCGCTTCTTTGCCTGGTGTATCTGCTTTGGCTGTCTTTTGCGTTTCTTTTCTTCAGATTGGATAGCGGCACCTCGTGGAGCACTCCACATCCCACCTCTATTAGTCGTCTCCGGAATAGTCTTTCGTGGAAGAATATCTGCAAGCTAATGACCCAATCAGGTAACGAGCATATGAGCGAGTCATACACGTACTTCAGCATTTGGGACAAAATCCTTGGGTTCATTCTGGTCATCTGAGTTTGTTTCGTCGTCACTGGTCTCATCTGCGTAGGCTGAATGACTCCTGGGCGAGTCAGGATTGGAATCCGATGCTTCAAACGCGTCCTTATTCAAAGGAGCACCAGGACCCTCACAGACTGCCTGGTCCGACACTTGTGGTGGCTTCTGTGCGCTTGCCTTTGCTTTCGCATTCGCATTCGCATCAGCGGCCTGTTCACGAAGGCGTATCAGCCGGCTTGGTTGATGAGTCCGGCGTGTTCTCCCCTGCGCAATAGTGACACTGTTTCCATCTCAAAGCTACATATCAGCCCCAGCGAGTTAGAAGCAGTGAATCTACATACCATCAATGTCCATCTCATCCCCCTTCGCACCAGCAGCGGTGGCAGCCCTGCACAATGCCTCGATCCAAAGTCTCACCAGACCGACAGCCGCCTTGTCGGATTGTTTACCTATTTCCTCCAAGCACCACCGGATCAGGGCGACCGTTTTCGCGAGTCCTGTCCCGCGCTCAGTGAGTATAATGCCACTGGATTTCTCACCAAAGGCGGCATGCATTGCTTTGTTGAAGGCCGGCCACACACCCTCGTCCTGCAAAAACATGAAGTCAATGGTTGGTGGCAGTTTGGAGTTGGATGGCGTCTCTGGAAGAGTTGGAGGGAGGCGTTCAAAGAGGTGTACCATTTTGGCGCACTCATCCTGGACGAACGATGGCATGGTGGGAAGGACCTCGGCGAGGGACGTTAGAACGGTGAACCCGATATGTATAGCATAGACTAGACCACATACCATTATGGCCTATCAGATCGCGATCGGTGGGGTCATCGATGACCGTGTCCGAGACAATTTTAAGTTGGAGGTCTTGGTATTTTCAGCAGATGCATAGATACATACCTCAACCCGTACGGTGCGTAAATACGGCCGTATACGGCCGTATCGTGTACGGCTGCATACGGAGGTCATTACGGCCGTCACCGTCATACGGTCAAACCTGACTCAACAGGCGTCGGTTCGGTTACGTGCCTGTAATACGGATGCCGTATGAACGGCTTGTACGGGTACGGTGCCGAGCCCTAGGTAAACCACGCACTCGAGCGCAAACGCCAAGCCGTGGCCCGCCAAGCTTTGAGAGACAAGTCTGCGATGAGATCTTCTCCTTATGGTCGTGATATAGCCTCGATGCACGTGAGATCATCAGGGAACGCACGTCATGAGGCATCAATCACCACGATCGGCGGCTTTGACTTTGAGCAAGGCCAATCAGGTAAGGATAAGCCCAGAATAGGCATCTTCGATGTTCCAGCAAGTGAGGGAGATGGAATGGATTGCTGGAGTCACGATATGCAGGATACGCGCAGCGAGAGCGAAGGTGAGCCCGGCCTACAGGAAAGCACAGCTCCTAGTGGGCCATCTCCATTGACCAAGTGGCCACAGAGGCACATGACAGTGCAGCTGACTCTGAGCTTTCATCTATGGCTGGGTCTCGGGGACTAACTGTGGACTTTTTTTCTGATGACTCGCTTTCTAGCTCTTTTGCTGGCGATCTTCCTGCTGGTTCCGACAATGACGACGATCTGGTTGATTTGACTCATGACCCGGCCTTTGTACAACGGGGAACCTTGTTTCCGTCTGATGATCCTTCAGCTGAGCCAGATCCATCGGACCCCGATACTCCTTTCGATCCCACTCTTCTGCCAGCTGCTTTTGCTGAACATCCCATCGTCCGCGAGGCCTATGTTCGCGCGTTTATCGCCAGCACATTTGGAGGAACCACAAATATCACAACACAAGCCATGCTAGAATCATCCCGAAGTACAATTGCTTCGTTTCTACAGCGAGACCCTGCGCTCGGCGAAATTGATCTCAGGAGCTTCGCAATCACTATCGGTACAGTTGAGCGACGGCTGGGTGTTGATACCGACACATATGTCAAGTATTATTTTGTATGCGACGCCTGCTGGAAACGACACGAACCTGAGACATTGTACACACTGAAGTCCCAAAACTGTACTCAAGATGGCTGCCTTGGAAAACTTTACACAATCAAGCGGACATGGAAGCTTGCGCAGAAACGGCTCCCATGTAAGATCCTACCTTATGTGAAGCTTCTGCCTGCAATCCAGCGCATTCTGTTGCGTCCTGGCAAGTACAACGAGTTTCAACACTGGCGTGGACCAGGTGACGAAATCGGGGACATACCTCCGCTGACGCATGAGGAATGGAAGCGCACTTGGCCAGCTGACAAGCCAATGCAGAAGGTACTAACCTTTTTGAGACAACTCCACTCAACGTCCGCTACGCGCATGCCTTCATTCTCAGCTCTCCCTTCATCTCAGATCCATGTGTATATTATTATTGCACACTGCAGGTGGCCAGTGCATCAGAACAATTTATTTTATTTTATTTTTCATTGTCGAGCGTGATCAGCGGCTGGAGCGGCGGCCCCGCTAAATATTATTTTACCAGAATTATATTAATAATAAATATATTGGGGCGATCCTTGGTTAATATGTAGCAGGAACGCGGTAAGAACGTCGACATTTACCCAAGTATCGAGTCCGCGCTATTCGGTGAAAACGTTGAGGATATCCCGTAGATACGTAGAATATCATCTGGATTTCTAAGTCAGGTATTTAAAGCAAAGTGCGGTGAATGGATTAGACCTTTTTTTAATTTTTAATTTTTATCCATTCTTATCCATTGAGTCGCGTGCTCATGTAGGATATTACAAGCGGATTAGAACTTAGTACCCGGTGTCAGCACATAAATTACTTTTTCAAGCGACTGTGACCCATCACCCACTGGTATATGTACACGAATACCTACTAGTATGACAGGCAACACTGTGCGCCCAAACAAAGTGATAGACCAAGTCATCGAGCCCAACACATAGATCGGAGCACTTTTCCCGAAACACAACCGCCCCAAGGTACGGTCAATGTAGTATCTACTGCGGCGCCTGCAGTGCCATCACCTGCCAATGCATTCTTTCACGGCGACCACAGGCGGCTTAACATCCTTGGAATATAGACCTTGCATGCGCATGTCTGACAACAGATAGCTTGCATTCTGACGACTTGGAGGTAAAGTTGTGTGCTGTCCACTGGCAGAACCGTAGTGGTTGAACAGGTTGAGAAGAAGGCGGCAGCCCATAGTGCAAGGTATTGCAAATTCCCATCTTGAAAATAATGTCACTACCATCTCTTCTGATCAAAAGGCAGGAGCGACCTACCCAGCGGCCGTTAGTACAAGACCACGAGGGGCTAGATAAAGCACCAGCAAGTTCGTCAGATGCACAGCCAAGGTACTGCGAAGCACACGTCACTAGTGTGCCGGAGCAAGAAGACACTAATATTGACCTAAAAAAGTAGATTATACTAGCTCAGTGTCAGTGGGGCTAGACGAAAATGTTTAGAAAGACAAAAGGCTGAGCTGACCTGTCTTGAACGAGGGGCTTAAGTTGGGATGAACCAATTTCGTTCCTGTATCTGTCCCACTGCTTGTAGAGCATGAGAAGGCATAGGATGGCTTCGCTTGCAATGCGAGGAAATAAACAAGCCCCTAAATTTCTCGACACCGAAGGACTGGCGCAGCCTGTCAAGTTGTGAATGGAAGGTAATCCCACGCCTGTCGGACGATTAGAAATGATCGGGCAGAATGTTGATGTGGGGGTCCGCACCAGCCGGTATGTAGAACACATAAAGCACTATAGTGGTGGCAGCTGTAATCAATTGGAAACCAACCATGCCATATAAAAGTTGTTTGTTGCGATTATACACAGCATAGACCTGTGAAACAATTACGTCCCAGTGTCTGAGTGTATGCAATAGAGAACATACACGGGTCAGTAGAATGACTGGATTGCTTAAGGTTAGTCATATTTACAGTAAAATAATATGTATGAACTTGTCTGTACTCACTGTCTACACTGACACTCGCAATTAAAACGCTGTTACTTGTGTCAATCCGAGTCCATACAATGTATCAAAGATAGACGTACAACACAGATTCCAACCAAAAAAAGGCACTGCAGCTGGAGTAATAACATTCTAATGCGGTGTTATAATACTGACATTTTTCTGCGCTTACAACTGTGAACGGAGGAATTGATAAACATCGTATATATCACGTTGTTCACGTTAATCTTACGCGCACACACCTTATTCGACAGGGATCCATGAGACATCACTTCATCCCCACATTGTCGGTAACTTTACATGGAGAGTCGAAGACACAGACGCACCTGTGACTTGAATGATAAGCGAGGAAAGCCCGAAATAACGAGTCTATGGGCATTGCGAGTTTTATGGCCGTGTGCTTCAAAAAAAACCATCACAGGCGGTACAGACTGACCCATAGAAACAGTAGCTTTCCCAATGTGCGCGGGCCCCTCCAAATATTCATGACCTGGAGTATGTCTAAGAAATAATGTGGCAACTTGCGAAGGCCAAACTAACCTCAGCATCGAAGGTTATAGCTGTCTGGTATTAGTGAATGGCTTCAAACATCAAAAATCTCCCTCACCATGGTCATACACGAGGACCACCAACGATGCGAGCGCTGAGTACCCCGTAACGGTTATGTCTGCTTTAAGAACGCATTAATTAGATGCATTTATCTCTTGCGTATTAGCACTGGCCTGATTTTGCCATTGTAACAAATGATTGAGGAGCGACAGACATTCTACACACAAGAATGAGGTGGGTACATTCCAGGTAAAGAGGGCTAATTATTATACCTGGACTTGACATTATTGATATGATCTCGTTAGCCCTCATTTGCGATACCGACTCAATAACCTCCTCGATACTATTGATATGCAGTCGTTATCCATCACTTGCGATACTGACTCACCATGAAATTCAATCGTTGTATAAGTAATGCGCGCGTGAGCTTTGAGTAGGTGACTAGAGAACCCGTCAATTAAAGGTGGATCTCGAGCGAGGCGCGACAGCCGATTCCTGACGGCGAACAAGGTTTTCCGAGTAAGGTTTGGACCTGTATAAGATATCCAGGCATCAGTTAAGTTATCTCAAGTGGCTATATTCCTGCCGAATATCAAACTATCAAACCAGACCGGCATTGACCACAAGTGACTGTCCTATTGGTGGTTCCTGAAGGTGCGTCATCACGTTCGCCCTCCAGGCTTTGCCGTTCTAGACCAACGCGCCCCTGTCACGCCCACCCTTGCTTACCTTTCCCGTGCATTCCTTGGCTGCGTCACCTCCCCTCTTGCGTCCTTCCCAGGCATCCACCCCTCCCCCCACAGCTCCCCCTACCCGCTCCCCCCACTGCTTCCCAAGTCGTACACGTCTCCCGCGTCCATTAGACATTGCGAGCCGCGTCTCCGGTACGACGATCTGCTACCGAGGATGCATGAACTGTGCAGTCGTCCGCATCGTACCCAACGCCGTTGATCATCTTAACGACAGCGTCACTCTACACCTCACCCCCTCCATCCTCAAAGCAATGCCTCGACTGCTCCCCCCTCCCCCCCAAAGAAAAAAAAAAAAGGCACCCGTCTATCCTACCAGACTTCTATATGCCCCGGAACCTGGGCGAACGATCGAAATACTACCGCGGACGCATCAAGGTAAGCGATGGGTACGGAAAACAAAACGGATGTCGTGCTCACGAAAAATAGACGGTCCTCATAGTACACAGCACCACCGATAATCTTGACGACAACCTCGCTATACACTTCTTGATCGTTCTCGCGCTTGGGGATACACAAATTTTACCAAGGAGCATCCAAAACTACACCGGGGAGGATAGTATCACCACGACCTCGGGCTTCGCCAGGACAAGTATTCTCATACTGTAGCCCTTTCAGGTGTACGAGATAATATAGATAAAGTCGTAACCCGGTGATCTAAGTCACCGATTAAAATCCTACCTCTACACCTCCTCATGCAGATTTTCGAGCATTGTGCGTGCTTGGAGACATACTCGCTTATTCTCCTCTCATGAGACCGACCACTCTACAGCTAGAGACATGGCCATTACCGCCCCAAACCTATGCCACACCATTTCTTTCACCATCTCCCTCACTACCCATCCAGTCACCTGGGAGAAAAGTCGCACATGCTTAGCTCGGTGAACCTCCTTCCCGCTGTACATGTCGCTCGATTTCCACATATCACTGTGTTAGAGATGATGTTAAGGAACGGTGAATTAGCAACACGAAATCGCGTTCTAATGACGTCAAGGGGTGAAAAGTAAAACAAAGCGGATGACAACATTGCCGGTAAGTTTTCGCTACCGTATCTTCGACCAAGTATTGCAACAGAGTCTCCCAGCGACGGCACGTCCAAAAAGTCGGAAAGAGGTGGAAGAAATTATATTAGAAACCTTATGTCAACCTCGACTTGGTTATTTACGGTTTAAATCTCCCATTTACACGCATCTAACCAACCAGGGACCTGCCGCCGTGCGCTCCTGTCTCACTTTGCGTTCGTGAACCGTCCGGGGTTGGCTAAGCACCACCTCGTGTGTCCGCAGCCTGAGGGCAGCCCACCTCCTATTTTGACTCTCTGTATAAGTAACAAAACCTCCTTGTATTTCATCAAGTGTTTATTTCTCCCCCTGTAGTTAATTTATTTCGTCTACCCTCCCGTTCTCCAACTTGTACTCCGACCTTAGATAGGTATTGGGTTACAGCAAAGGTAATGGTGAGTCCATTCAAATGTTACAACCACTTGTCTGCTAATGTATCTGCTATTTCCCAATGTCATTACTTGTCCATTTCTTTGACTGCGGATACGGTGACCACAGGCAGATCGACATCAGTTGAAGACGAAGCTTGAATGTGCGTGTCTGACAACATGTAGCTTGACTTGATCTGACGGCGTGCTAATATCTCCTGTCCCCGGTCCGAGCCCTGCGCAAACATGTTGAGAAGCACACGACAGCCCATTGTGCAAGGTATTGCATATTCCCACCTAGTAGCAAACAATGTCAAAACCATTTTTTTCGTTCGAAATGACAGGTACTTACCCAAAGCCAATTTGCACAAGGGGTCGAGGAGCAACGAAAAAAACCAGGCTGTTCGTAAGCTGTGCAGCGAAGGTGCTGTGTGGCAGTGGCACATGTCAATAGATATATGTAGGAGCATGTAATAAAATGACCGACCTAAAAAAGAAGAGTACACTGCTTCATGTTAGAACGGTCGACTACAACGAGTATATAGTAGAAGACGACACCTGTCACGAATGAGCAGCATCAATAACGGTGACCCATATTCGTTCTTGGATGTTTTCCACGCTTTGTAGAGCATACAGAGGAGTAGGATGATTTCATTCACGATGGTAGCAACGAAAGAGAACCCAAAGAAAGGCGGCGAAATAGAAGCAGCACACCCAGTGCCGGGAGATAATCCTATACCTGCTCAGATGATGAGAATGAATTTGGTCCAATGCCAACATAAGGTGACCTTACCGACGGGGATGTAGAACACCATAATAACGATGGTGCCGGCAAATGTTAGCGAACGGAAAATACCCAAGCCATAAATGAAATTTTTGTTGCGATTATAGACAACGTAGACCTGTTAACAAAAATAGGTCGCAGTGCATTGATGCATAGACTAGTGAACACACTCGGGCCATTAGAATCACTGTAACACGTATTGGCATGTCAGTCTTTTGTGCTTACTACCCAGACAAAGTGTGCTTTCACCTTCGACGCTGACATTCAAAGCCAAAGCGCTGTGCATTGTAAATAAGTGATAAGGTAAATCAAGAAGGACATACGATACAGCCTCCCACCAAAGGAAAGCACGACAGCTGAAGCAGGGTGTGAATGTGATGTAATGATATAACACTAACCCAATAGTTATACTTACAACTATGCGAGGTAACATCATTAGGTCGTATATTGCATTGACCAAGAGAAATACTGACGTTGTCCGAGAGAGACCCAAGAAATGACCCTTAATTACTTTATCATTCTCAATACAATAGGCTCTTAAGAGATACAAACCTATGAACGCCATAATAAGCGTCGAAAGTCCGAAGTAACGAGTCTATGATCGAATCATTCGGGTCTTCTAGCTGAATCGCCTTCAGGCTGCGGAGACTGACCCATATAAATAACGCCGTTCCCAGTGAACGTGGGCGATTCCAGATATCCATCACCTAATGTATGTCAAAGAAATATGGCAGCCTGCAGGTATAGTACGTGACTAACCTCGGCATCAAAAGTAATTGCTATTTAAATGTTAGCCGATGGCATGAACCTGACATCGCTGAGTCGCTCTCACTATGGTCATATAGCAAGAATGCCAAAGATGCAACCAACGAGTACTTGGTAGCGGTTACTGCGTGAAAAGAGGTAGGTTAGATACATAGCCATCGCTTCCACATGTCGGCACTCGCGTGATTTCGCCACTGTAACGAATGCTTGAGGACCAGACATTCTACGCACAAAAGAAACAGGGAGTTAGAATGTGCAGATGATCTGGCTGTTATACCTTGACTTGACCCCTTACTATAATGGCTTCATCTGAGGTACCAGCTCCGCCCAGGCATGGGAGTTCAAGGCTATATTCCTGCAGGGGATCAATAATGCTGTAGTACTTGGGCCGCGGTAGACTAACTTTGGAGTGCCTAGGATACGGGTAGAGCGAGAGATGAAACGGCGGGCCACCTAATATTACGTCGCAGCGCTGTTTGTGCTATTCGAAAAAAAAACACAGTAAGTTCAAACTTGAACTTTGGACGGCATCTATCTATGGTACTGATTACTTACTTGGATCGCTTACTTATAAGTATACTGTCGGCAATCACATTCTCTGAGTTCAGAGCTCTCAGAGACTCGGACTCCATGCGGTTACATGTTGATCGATTCTGGGGCTATCGCGTACCTGAATGATCTTGTCTGAGATTTTGACAACCACTAGGAGTCTACGACTCACTCGAGGCGAACTGCTGCATTACTGCTGCTTGCGGGAGAGACTCTCTTGAGTCCCCATGTCGTAGGGAGACCTGACGTCAATTCTTGTGAAATTTGGAGGCCCTTCACTACGGTGCCCACTTGACAACGCCAGTTCGTCCAGCTGCGACGTTATCAAGTGGTCAATGAATATTTTCCTTCCTCTGAGAGGAAGGAAAATATTCATTGACCGCCTTCCGTCTTGGTGTCGACTGTCAGGAATCCTCTGACAGTCGACATCACGACGGAAGGCGGATCCGCACTTACATAATGGCATTCTTGAGCACTGACAAATCAGTGCTCAAAGTTGTTTGTGTAAAAGGTACCGATCTACAGTGCAGTCTGAATCTGATGGTAATCGATCATCTATACTAGGATATCAAGTGTCTCCGAAATGACCATCTCGCCGCGGTGAGTTGCTGATGTCAGTCCACTCGTGGCAGTACTCCCACGGCCAGGCCCGGCGGCGGCCGTGTCGCGTCCAGGTCTGGCACTCCCACACTGCCGCTTGTTCTTAAACGGTGGCCAAAGGGTTGCCATCCTTCGAGTGTCATCATGATGCGCTGCCCACCCTTGACACTTGCGCCGGAGCTGGCACCTCAGAGGCCGCAGGACGCCGATAGTGGAACGGATATGAGTCGGGACCGGATGTCTTCCTTTTTTCGCTCGCAATTCCCATCGCGACTGAGGTGATACAACCATTTCTAGCTGTGCCGTGGGGAGGTGTATCATACTGCAGACCTCGGAGAATGGCGACCTTTGTATTAGGTGGTCTCTCAGAGGCAGCTTGGAGGCGACACCCTTTATAAATAATGTAGGGGCCGAACCGAGGTTGCGCATCATTTTATTCTGTGCGCACGATCTACCGGTACGTCTCTGTGTTCACAATGGCTATCAGTCCTCCGCCTCAAGCTATGGTTGCAATGGCTGCATCATGCAAGTATTATGGTGCAAAAAGTGGCTCCACCTCTAATCTTTTCCACGCAGCATTTCCTACCAAGTGCTCAGAGGTTGCCTCTTTTGCGTTCTTTCTATACGACCATGGTGAGTGTGACCTTCTCAATTCAACCATTTCTCATAACGTCGAACCAGCCATCACCTTCGATGCCGAGGTTAGTGTTGTATTTGCATTTGCCCAAATATTACTAAACATACATCACTGCCAGGTCAGGTATATCTGGAAAGCCCAACTTTCACTTGGAAAGATACTATTTATATGGGTCAGTATTGATTGCATAAGATTGATCATATACATCCATAATATTTTCCATGGACGATAGACTCGTTACTTGGGCCTTTTGTCGCTTATTTTGGAGATCACAGGTGCGTTTGGGTCCCGCACGAGTTTCAACTCCAAAAGGGATAACGATAATGCGCTTAAGTATTATTCCATGAATCCCTGTCGGATAAGGTGGGCACATATGATGAGTGTGATATGCTTCCTAATATATTCACAGTTGTAAGAGCAAGCAATACGTTACTATTTGATCGCTGCATCAACTTCGCGTTATTCTTTCAGCTGCCATGGTTTCGTGTGGTGGGAAGCAGTGTCGTAAGTCTTTCTGTGATCTTTCTCTTGGCTCTGAATGACAGAAGTGCAGTATGTTAGTTTTAAATATCAGCGTAGAAGGTGAATGCATATTTCTTCAGAGGGTGGCAAAGTAAGGCTGACATGAAGCATCCCAGTCATTCTGCTGGCCCGTGTATGGTCTCTATTCGAAACCCAAATGCGCGGGATGTGACTGTCTTTACAGGTCTACGCCGTGTATGATTTCAACCGAAAAATCATTTATGGCCTAGCCGGTATCCGTTGTTGTACAGCTGCCGCCACCGTAGCCCTATGGGTATTCTACCTCCCTGTTGGTGAGATTTCATGCTTATTTCCACCCAGTTTATCCTCATTACCCGAGCAGGCATAGGATTGCCCCCCGTTGACGGCTTCACTGGGTGCTCTTCCCCTACTACGTCGATCCTATTTGGATTTGGTTTCCTCCCTACCATGTTAGATGAGGTTATCCTATGCCTCTGCATGCTGTACCGGCTGTGGACAGCATACAGGGCTGAATACGGTTCACCGTTGCTCAAACAGCTCGCCCAGGACAGGTAGTTGCCAATTGATTTCTATGTTAGCCGTCTAGTTGTGCTAACATTCGAGATAGCATACTCTACTTTTCGAGGTCAGTATTAATTGTAATTCCTTGCCTGCCACATTAGTGACGTTTGCATGGCAGTACTTTTGCTGTGCAGCTTACGAACTCCTTGATTTTCTTCCTTGCTCCTCGACTTCTTGTGCGGACTGCCCTTGCGTAAGTTCACTTAATTAATCTTTCGGCGGATGAGCTGATAAAGACGCTGCATTTAAGGTGGGAATACGCAATACCTTGCGCTATGGGCTGTCGTTTGCTTCTCAGCATGTATCACCACTACGGTGTCGGTCAGCACACATCAGCACACCAAGGTCCTCAGAACACAGCCCACTCACTCAAGGACATCTACATCGAAGGTTTCTCAACCGAGAATGTTGAACTGGCCACGGCCACCGTGTCCGAAGTGGGGTGAACGGAAGTGCAGTAGGTAGTGGCCAAACTCGTAGTGGCACTCTGCGTAGATGCTACTAATGTCACTTAACCCGGGCCCTTTGGTTATTTTCTTTTGTAACTTTATGCGTTTGTAAATGCAAAGAGAACATCGCGCCGATATGCTTTGCGATGCGGCCATGCGCCTCAATGAATAGAAATGGATACAAGGGGAAAAAAAAAAGTAAACTTTATGTAAACAGAATGCATGGGGTCGTCATCGTGATACTTTGGGGGATTGCAATTAGACAGGCGATCGCTTGCATGCAGGTGGAAGAAATCCAAGAACTTGAAGTGAGTGGCCTAGCACTCGTGAGTCCTCAAGCATGCACAGATATCGACGAAGCGTAGAGGCGATCCAATGCGACGAGGGGTAAATATATATGAGAGGTTGTAATAAAACGAAGTAGCAGGAGCATAAGGGAGACAACATGAATGATTCTGTATAAAGAGCAGAGACTATGAAATATCAGTGGTGTACCGATTGAGACAAGTGTGAGTCGATAATGAGATCGATGAGCGATCACATGCCGTGCTGCATCATCCCTATGTATACCATATCTGAATTGGACCAAGATCGTCTCGCCGGACAACGAGTGATATCTGATCTTCTATTACAGTATTGTATGTAATTAGATCTCCTGATGAAGCACTGGGGAGGTGGGAGGTGGGATGGGCGATTGCACCGGAGGCATATTATGTATACGACGAACCTGCATCTTATAGTGACCATCTCTGGTTTATTAGATCATGTACTCGGCCTTTAAGTCCCATGGCAAGTACTAACCTGCAGTTTAACGTTCAACCCTGCTATCAGAGGAGTCCACTAGATGATCATCACGGCCAGCAGTGATACACGAGTGAATGAAGGGTGCCAGATAGGCCCAATCTATCCAAGCGCGACAAGAGGAAGGAACTGAGCCAGTCGGGAACGCTCGAGAAGCGAAGTACTAGCCACAGTACGGCTTTCCCGGCACTGGCCGCACCAGTGGCCCCAGGCCCCTATTCAGATTATAGATAACTACTTGAAGTTGTGAACACACTATATGCATACTCCTCGCCATGTTCACTGAGGGATACTTCTATTGTAATCCGTACTCGGATTTGTTTGGTAGAGGCGTGTGAGTGTCTTGACTCTTGAAGCGACGAGTTCCATATTTTATGTAATTGGTCGCAGTCGATCGGGCTGCGAATCTGCCTCACCAGACACCGCTTCCTATTGTTACCATGTTCGATGTAAGTATCTCTCTCTTTCTTCAATCAAGGCAATTACCGTCGAATGTTTGCAAAGAGAGTCGTGGCACCAGGGTCCAGAACTATACCAATAGGACAGTCACTGTGGTTACCGGGAATATAGCCACAAGTTGAGATAATTTATCTGTTACCTGGATATCTTATACAGTTCCAAACCTTAACGCGGCACCCTCGTTCGCTGTCAGGAATCGGCTGCCATTCGAGGTCGACCCTTTAATTGACGGGTTCTCTGGTCACCTACTCAAAGCTCACGCGCGCAGTACTTATACAACGATTGAATTTCATGTTGCGTCGGTATCGCAAATGAGGGCTAACGACATCATACCAATAATATCAAGGAGATCAAGTCCAGGTATAAGAATTAACAGTCACAGTCCCTCTTTACCTACTACCTACCTCATTCTTGTGTGTAGAATGTCTGTCGCTCTTCAATCATTTGTTACAACGGCAAAATCAGGCCAGTGCTAATACGCAAGCGATGCATGCACCCAATTAATGCGCTCTTAAAGCAGACCTAACCCTTATGGAGTACTCAATGCTCGGATCGTTGGTGGTCCTCTTGTATGACCATGGTAGGGGAATTTTTGATGTTCGACACCATTCACTAATACCAGACAGCTATAACCTTCGATGCTGAGGTTAGTTCGGCCTTCTCAAGTTGCCATATTATTTCTTAGACACTTCAGGTCATGAATATTTGGAGGGGCCCGCGCACATTGGGAAAGCTACTGTTTCTATGGGTCAGTCTGTACCTCCTGTGATTTTTTTTAAAGTATACGCCATAAAACTCGCAATGCCCATAGACTCGTTATTTCGGGCTTTCCTCGCTTATCATTCAAGTCACAGGTGCGTCTGTATCTTCGACTCTCCATATAAAGTTACCGACAATGTGGGGATGAAGTGATGTCTCATGGATCCCTGTCGAATAAGGTGTGTGCGCGTAAGATTAACGTGAACAACGTGATATATGATGCTTATCAATTCCTCCGTTCACAGTTGTAAGTGCAGAAAAATGTCAGTATTATAACACCGCATCAGAATATTATTATTCCAGCTGCAGTGTTTTTTTTTGGTGGGAAGCTGTGTCGTACGTCTATCTTTGATACATTGTATGGACTCGGGTTGACACAAGTAACAGCGTTTTAATTTCGAGTGTCAGTGTAGACAGTGAGTACAGACAAGTTCATACATATTATTTTACTGTAAATATGACTAACCTTAAGCAATCTAGTCATTCTACTGACCCGTGTATGTTCTCTATTGCATACATTCAGACACCGGCCCGGACGTGATTATTTCACAGGTCTATGCTGTGTATAATCGCAACAAACAACTTTTATATGGCATGGTTGGTTTTCAATTGATTACAGCTGCCACCACTCTAGTCCTTTATGTGTTCTACATACCGGCTGGTGAGGACCCCCACATCAACATTCCGCCCGATCATTTCTAATCGTCCAACAGGCCTGGGATCACCTCCCGTTTACAACTTGACAGGCTGCGCCAGTCCTTCGGTGTCGAGAAATTTAGGGGCTTGTTTATTTCCTCGCATTGCAAGCGAAGTCGTCCTATGCCTTCTCATGCTCTACAAGCAGTGGGACAGATACAGGAACGAAATTGGTTCATCCCAATTTAAGCTCCTCGTTCAAGACAGGTCAGCTCAGCCTTTTGTCTTTCTAAACATTCTCGTCTTTGACATTGAGCTAGTATAATCTACTTTTTTTGGTCAATATTAATGTCTTATTGCCCCGGCACAATAGTGACGTGTGCTTCGCAGTACCTTGGCTGTACATCTGACCAACTTGCTGGTGTTTTACCTGGCTCCTCGTGGTCTTGTACTAATGGCCATTGGGTAGGTCACACCTCCTTTTGATTAGAAGACATGGTAGTGACATTATTTTCAAGATGGGAAATGGGAATACCTTGCACTATGGGCTGCCGTCTTCTTCTCAACCTGTTCAACCACTACGGTTCTGCCAGTGGACAGCATACAACCTTACTTCAAAGTCGTCAGGACGCAAACTATCTGTTGCCAGACGTGCGCATGCAGAGTCTATATTCGAAGGATGTTAAGCCGCCTGTGGTCGCCGTGAAAGAATGCATTGGCAGGTGATGGCACTGCCGCCGCCGTAGTAGATACTACATTGACCGTACCTTGCGACGGTTGTGTTTCGGGAAAAGTGCTCAGATCTATGTGCTCGGCTCGACGACTTGGTCTATCACTTTGTTTGGGCGCACAGTACAGTACTGCTTTCCCAGCGCTGCCAGTGGGCCCTACTCAGATTATAGCTAACTACTTGAAGTCGTGAACACACTATATGCACCTTGCATACTCCCCGCCATGTTCACTGATGTGAGGCGATGAGAAGTTCAATGCATGCAAATTGATCTTGGTCGGAGTCGATCTCGATCGGGCACTGGTAGCGAATCTGGTCTGGCTGAGAGGACTCATTCCTTTCTTTACATTTGATATGCGCGACTTGGAACTGAAATACGCGGATCCCCGTTTATGGGGCACCCTGATTCAGCTTTACTCGCTTCCTCCAGTCTTCCACACATATACGCTGCCATTATCGGACACGCATCTCACGCAGTTGCAAGCTATCAGATCTACACCTGACTTCACTCTCATTACTGTCCTAGATTTGTCTTCTCGCTGTGAAATTACGGACGAAACGATAGGCGAGTCGAAGCCACTAAAGAACCTTTGCGTATTGGACCTAAGTTTTACTTTCGGGGATTGCAATTTGACAGGCGATCGCTTGCATGCAGGTGGAAGAAATCCAAGAACTTGAAGTGAGTGGCCTAGCACTCATGAGTCCTCAAGCATGCACAGATATCGACGAAGCATAGAGACGATCCAATGTGACGAGGGGTAAATATATATGAGAGGTTTTAATAAAATGAAATAGCAGGTCAAGCATAAGGGAGACATGCAAAATGAATGATTCTGTATAAAGAGCAGAGACGATGAAACATCAGTGGTGTACCGATTGAGACAACTGTGAGTCGATAATGAGATCGATGAGCGATCACAGTGCTGCAACATCCCTATGTATATCATATCCGAATTGGACTAAGATCGTCTCGCCGGAAAAATGGGGAAAGAGTGATATTTGATCTTCTATTACAATATTGTATGTAATTAGATCTGCTGATGAAGCACTGGAGTGGAGGGAGGTGGGATGGGCTATTGAAAACCACTGAAGAATGGCAGCCATTATTTGAAGTTGAACGTTGAACATCCAAATGCTTTCATCGGAGGCATATTATGTATACGAGCCTGCATCTTATAGTGACCATTTCTGGTTTATTACATCAGGTACTCAGTCTTTAAGTCCCATGGCACGTACTTGTAGTTCAACGTTCAATGTTCAACCCTGCCATCAGAACTAGGACTCTACTAGAACACGAGATGATCATCATCACTGCCAGCAGTGATACCCGAGGGAATGAAGGGTGCCAGATACGCCCAATCTATCCAAGCGCGCATTGTGAGAGGAAGGAACTAGTACTGCTTTCCCAGCAAGTGCTGCTGCCAGTGTCAGGGCCCTACTCAGAATATAGATAACTATTTGAAGTCGTGAGCACACTATATGCATACTCTTCGCCATGTTCATTGAGGGATACTTCTATTGTAATCCGTACTCGAATTTGTTTGGTAGAGGTGTTTGAGTGTCTTGATGGTCGGAGTCGATCGGGCTGCGAACCCTGGCTCATAAGTCACCAAGCGTCGCTTCCTACTGTATACCATTTTCGATGTACGCATGTCTCTCTTTCTTCAATCAAGGCAATTACCGTCCAATGTTGCCAGGAGAGTTGTGTCGCGCGCAGGACTGAGTTCGAAGGGAAAACTGATTAGATTACTATCTACTCGGTGAGTACCTAGCACTACGCACCTGAGTTCGAAGGGAAAACTGATAGGGTTTCCCTTCGAACTCAGACTACCATATTGGGTGACTGCGTCACGTGATCTCGCGCGAGTAGCACGCGAGTAACACCCCCCTGACGCGGTCAACGTTAGAAGAGTCCCATAGTGCGTCTATGTCGTTCGACCAACTCGCGAGGTAACGCTTTGGTCAGTAGGTCCGCCGGCATACTGTTCGTAGGTACGTAACCGATCTGGATGACTTTATGAGCGACCTTTTCTCGCAGCCAGAAGTACCGGATATCCAGGTGCATCATGCGTCCATGATGCTTGGGATTTTTGGCAACAGATAGAGCAGATTGATTATCAATGAATAGGTGAGATGGTCCTTCAACTCTTGAATCAAGCTCATCCAATAAGCTTCGCAACCAGACGATTTCGGTCCCTGCCAGGACTGATGCGACGAACTCGGCCTCGGTTGTTGATAAGGTGACTATGTTCTGCAACTTGCTGGCCCAGCTGACGGCTCCGGTCCCGACCTTTGTGAGGAACCCAGAGGTTGATCGACCGTTGTCGGGATTTCCTCCGTGATCAGCGTTGGTCCATGTCTGGAACGATTTGATTGATGGATCGGGTGTGTAGGTGAGTGCTAGATCGATCGTCCCTTGCAGGTAGCGTAGGAGGTTTTTCACCGCTGTCCAATGCGCCGGGCCTGGATTTGAGTTGAATCGTGCGAGGCGTCCGACGGCGTAGGCAATGTCAGGACGAGTCGCGATGGCTAAATAATTCAGCGCTCCGACTGCATTTAGGTAGGGCACATCCCTCATTTCCTCTATCTCCTCTGGTGTTGATGGTCCCATGGCAGCACTCAAATTCGAACCTGGGGCCATAGGCGTGAATACGGGTCGACAATCTGACATCTGGAACCGATTGAGGAGTTCTTGAATGTACTGCCTTTGGGAGAGTCTTAATGTTCCTCTGTGAGCGATTGTATTCTACCTCTACTCCCAGTAACGACATTGTCGGGCCCAGATCCTTCAATCTGAAGATTTCGCCTAGTTTGTTTTTGACCTGGTCTAGTTCCTGCTTGGAGTTTGATACCAGAGTCAAATCATCGACAAAAACAGGTATGACGATCTTGGTGGTGTTGCTCAACCAGATGTAGACACTTGGCGCAGATTGGAGACGCTTGAATCCCATACTCTCTAGCGCAGTCCCAAGTCGTTTGTACCATAACCTTCCACTCTGCTTTAATCCATACAGCCCTCTCTTCAGCTTGCACACGCAGTCTGATCCCCCTTGATGATAGCCTTCCGGTTGCTGCAAGTATATTGTTGCGTCATCGTGAGTACTCCATTTAGGTAAGCGTTCGATATGTCTATTGACTCGATATGTGCTCCCTGTAGTGCTCCCTGAGCTAATATTGTGCGCAGGGCTGCCCATCGTGTGGTAGGAGCGAAGACTTCGTTGTAATCGATGCCTGGTCGTTGGGTATATCCCTTTGCTACCAGGCGGCTCTTGTATTTATCTAGAGAGCCGTCCGAATGGAGCTTGATTCGGAAGACCCACCGAGAGCCAATGGCTTTCTCTCCAGGAGGTAATTTCACTAATTCCCATGTCCCATTGTCTAGGAGGGCTCGGATCTCTGCATCCATCGAGTCCTTCCATATTGGCGTGTCGGAGCGTTGCATTGCTTCAGCGAACGTCTTGGGAACGCGGCCATCTTTTATTGTTGCATTCAGTGCTGCTCTGATGATACCCGGTGAGATTGCGTTTGCGTCCATGATGTCTGATTCATCATAGATGAATTCCAGGGCCTGAATGATTGAAGCGCTGGCTGCTGCACCCCCCTCAGGGCCTGGATCGTCATGATCGGGAGGTGGACGGGGTCGGAGGAATGGGTCATGGAGATGGCGATAATCAATCTGGGCAGTAGTCCTGCTGGACCGACGGAGGGGTGCGATAGGTGCGGGTGGGGCTAGTGGGTCAAGGTCAGCTGGTGGGTCGGGGTCGGCTGGTGGGTCAGGGTCAGCAGGAGGGTTGGGAGCAACTGGTGGGTTGGGTTCGGCTGGTGGTCTGGGATTTTCTGGAGGGGCGGCTTCTGGAAGTTCAATGCCTTGGTCCGGTTGCCCTTCCAGTGGAGCTACGATCTGGTCAGGAAGTATGGCGGAAGGTAAGAGTGGTTCGGTAATATTGTTAGCTGTGGTAAGACCTGGGAATTCAGATTCATTGAAAATGACGTCTCGAGATATGATGGTGCGTTTTGTGATGGGGTCCAAGCAGCGCCAACCCTTATAACCATCCTCGAAGCCGAGGTAAATGCATTTGCGAGATCTGGGTTGCAGTCCAGCTCTTTCGTCCTTTTGCACATGGACATAGGCAGTGCAGCCAAAGGTACACAGCATTCCAAGGTCTGGTTTGTGGCCAAACCAGGCCTCGTAGGGAGTTTTGTCTATGAGCGCAGAGGTTGGAGTGGCATTGACGATTCAAACCAATAATTTTAGGGCATCTCCCCACATCGACGCTGGTAGATGGGCTTGCTGTAGTAGTGCGATCGTTCCTTCCATGAAGGTCCGATTCGTCCGTTCTGAGATGCCATTCTACTGCGGTGTGCCCTTCGTAGTATGTTCATGGAGTATACCACGGTGATGGAAATGTTGGTCCCACTTATGACCAATATACTCCCCGCCTTTGTCGTCCCTAAAACGCTTCACTCTCGAGTTTAATTGATTTTCTGCCAGTGCTTCGAAGGCCCGGTAGGCATCAAATGCTTCATCCTTTGTCTTCAGGAGATAAACAGTCCTGTACCTCGTGCAGTCATCCGTGAAAGTAATCCAGTATCGGTGTCCTGATGGTGTGCGGACTGGGAGAGGCCCATGGACATCTGAGACAACAAGGTCGAGTGGGCTGGATGCGCGGTTGGTGCTTTTTGGGAAGGGGTTGTGATGTTGCTTCGCAGCAATACATGGTTCACAGATATGAGGAACAGTCCCATTTGAGTTTACCTGTATCCCATCAACCATGTTATTTTCTAGGAGCTTCTCCAGCCGTGCCTGTCCAATGTGCGCGAGTCGTCTGTGGAGTAATGGTCGGTCTACTATTTGCGAAGAGATGGCGAGTGCGAGTTCTTGATTTGGGACTGTGTTCCCAGTCAAGAAACCCGTCCCGTTTCGTACGGTGGCACAGAAGCGCAATTTATTGCCTTGGATAAACGATATGTGGTCCTTCACGATGCAGACGGTGAAACTGTGGTGTGTGGTAAGGTGGAGGACTGCGAGTAAGTTGTTCTGGAGTGCGGGCATGTGTAGAACTTTCGAGAATAAAACGTCTTGTGTCGGCTTCCCGTCGATCATGGGGGAAAACAATACTTGCCCCCGCCCGGCCGAGTACACTACCTCGTTTGTTGCTAGTCTGATAGGTACTCTGTAGTACTCGTAATTCCGCAGCCAATGACGATGAGGAGTCATGTGGCTGGTCACTCCTGTGTCCGTGTTCCAGCACAGATCGGCATCTCCATTGATTGATGATGAAGGTGAAGGTCGTAGGTTCGCATTCCCAGCGAGTTCCTCTGTGATATCGCTCGATGTACCTTTCTTCTGTTTTCGTGGTGCGGATAGCCTCTCTGCAAGTGGCGCAAAAGATCCTCGTCGCTTCAGGTTTCTGGTTCCTGTAGCGATAGTATTTCCATCCAGATTCTTGCTTTTTAGCCTTTTCCACATTTCGATAGGATTTTCCATGATGTTTTCGACGTGAATGTATTGTGTCGGAGTTAGGGATTCGAGTATGGTGCCGGTGGCCTCCTCCCTCTTCAGAATCCACTTTTCCGCTTCTCTCGTGTCCATCGGCCTTTTGAGGTCTTCGATGACTATTCGCCATGCGCCTATTTCATGAGCTTCTCCTGCATTTCGGTTGCCCAGACATTGTAATTCGTGCCCGTGAGTCTGACGCTTTTCGCGCGACCTTCAGCCTCTGATTTGGACATGCTGAGTTCTTTTCCTTCGATTATAGCGCGGGGCCCATAACCTGTCGTGCGCAGGACTGAGTTCGAAGGGAAAACTGATTAGATTACTATCTACTCGGTGAGTACCTAGCACTACGCACCTGAGTTCGAAGGGAAAACTGATAGGGTTTCCCTTCGAACTCAGACTACCATATTGGGTGACTGCGTCACGTGATCTCGCGCGAGTAGCACACGAGTAACAAGTTGTGGCACCAAGATCCGGAACTATACCACTGTGGTCAATGCCGGTATGGTTTGATAGTTTGATATTTGGCGGGAATTTAGCCACTTGAGATAACTTTTCTGATACCTGGATATCCAGCCCCAAACCTTACACGTACGGGGCAACCCTCGTTCGCTGCTGTCAGGAATCGGCTATCACCCCTCACTCGATATCGACCCTTTGTGTAATTGATGGGTTCTCTGGTCACCTACCCAAAGCTCACGCCCGCATTACTTATACAACGATCATTTGAATTTCTTGTTGAGTCGGTATCGCAAATGATGGCTAACGACATCGTATCAATAATATTAAGGAGGTCAAGTGCAGGTATAATAATTAACAGTCACAGTCCCTCTTTGCCTAGAATGTCTATCGCTTCTCAATCATTTGTCACAACGGCAAAATCAGGCCAGTGCTAATACGCAAGTGATGGATGCACCTAATTAATGTGTTCTTAAAGCAGACCTAACCCTTACCGAGTACTCTGTGCTCGCATCGTTCGTGCTCTTCTTGTATGACCATGGTGAGGGTGATTTTTGATGTTCACTAATACGAGACAGCTATAACCTTCGATGCTGAGGTTGGTGTGGCCTTCGCAAGTGGCCATATTATTTCTTAGACATACTTCAGGTCATGAATATTTGGAAGGGCCCGCGTACATTGGGAAAGCTACTGTTTCTATGGGTCAGTCTGTACCGCCTGTGATTTTTCTTGAAGTATACGGCCATAAAACTCCCAATGCCCATAGACTCGTTATTTCGGGCTTTCCTCGCTTATCATTGTAGTCACAGGTCCGTCTGTGTCTTCGGCTCTCCATATGAAGTTAACAGACAATGTCGGGATGAAGTGACATTTCATGGATCCCTGTCGAATAAGGTGTGCACGTAGGATTAGTGTGATCAATGTGATATTAGGCTTATCATTTCCTCTGTTTTCAGTTGTAAGTGCAGAAGATGTCAGTATTATAACACCGCATCAGAATATTATTATTCCAGCTGCAGTGCTTTTTTGTGGTGGGAAGCTGTGTCGTACGTCCATCTTTGATACATTCATTGTATGGACTCGGATTGACGCAAGTAACAGTGTTTTAATTGTGAATGTCAGCGTAGACAGTGAGTACAGACAAGTTCATACGTGTTATTTTACTACGAATTCCGGTGAGCCCCACAAGGAGGCTCTAGGTAGCGTAAGGGGCACCGATGCCTAGCATGGCACCGCAAGAAACAGAGCTGGATTGAGACGTTACTAAGTACATTGAGGCGAGAAGAAACGGGGCAGGGTATGTAAAGAAAATAGCTGAAAATGACATGCGGCGGTAAAAAACCCGGTGGGAAAAAGCCTACATGCACATTCAGGAAAAAAAGGAAGAGGGAGGGTGGGGAAAGCAACGCGAGCGTGGAAACTGAATGCGGGTTAGTGCGAGTGTGGCTGGCGAGCAAAAATCAAAAACACCTGTGCGATGTGGGAGCGCTGCGGGCGAGCGAAGCACAGGGGCAGCTCGCGGAGTTGCTGAGTAGGCAGGGGTGGTCCGTCCGCTGAGACACGTATGACGGTCCAATGATGTGGATGCTGACATGTTCAGCGGGACTCGAGACTACTCGCGTGGTGAAGTTCAGTCGAACTTCAAGAGAAAGAGAGAGAGAGAGAACTGCTTACAGCCAGTTAAAAGTACAGAAGTGAAGGAAGAAAATGGGAGATAAGACTCAGCATGGTGCGGCAAAAGAGCCTGCAGGCGGGGGCGGAATTCGCCGCGTGTAAGAACGCTCCGCTACTTAAACGCTGACGAATTCCGGTGAGCCCCGCAAGGAGGCTCTAGGTAGCGTAAGGGGCACCGATGCCTAGCGTGGCACCGCAAGAAACAGAGCTGGATTGAGACGTATTGAGGTAGAGAAAAGATGATGATGAAAATTGTTAGGAAGGATTTGTGGGGCCGCGAATGAGGGCATGAAGAACAATAGGATGTTTGCGAATATAGACCTTAAACACGTCAGAGGACCAACGACCCATTCCCTGTATGACATTGTCAGGGACACCGTCTAAGGTGAGGGAGGTGGCGGCACCGGATCGGATAGAGTGCCCACCGAACTCAGGGCCGAGAGCGGCGCGGAGGCGGTTGGTGAACCATGAGGAGGTGGGGACGAAACCGGCAGAAGTGAGCCAAAGCTCAGGGTGGAAGGGAAACAGGGAGTCACGGGAGGCAAGATAGCGGTACATAAGGGGAAGAGGGTCGAAGGGAGAGGCGGGTTTAGCGAGTACGATGATTGTGTTGCCTTGGTAGAATCTATTGGCTTTGTGGAAGGGAAGCAGAAAGGAAAACTGGTCGGGTTGGAGGGTGAGGGTGTGGCGCGCCGTGATTTTCTTCGAGGAGCGCTTGGCAAGTGAATTGGAGATAGTCATTTCCCCAAGGCAAAGCAGAGCGGAGAAACCGGTAAGGAGCATGGTTAGAAAGAGGAGATCGTCGTGTGAGCTGGAATGATGAACGCGAATGAGGGTGGAAAGGTCGTCAGAGGAGAGGGCACGTTTTTGGTGTGGAGCGGCGCAACCGCGACACTTTTTTAAGCCGGCGAGGCAACGGACGACAAATGGGGAGTTGCGAGAGGCACGGGCTTCAGGGTAATGCGGGAGAAGGCAGTTGCAGATACCAGAGAGGTAGGCAGCGACAGAGGAAGGTTTGATGTGGTGGGACAAAAAGGTTATGTAGTAGCTAAGGGTGTCGGGTGTGGGATCGATGGGAAAGTGATGGAGTTTGCAAAAATTGAGATAAGATTGAAGATGCGAGCTATCATTGTGAAGGGTAGAAAGCTCTATGGCGTGTCCTAGAGCAATGGCACGCTCATGAAAGAGCTTTTCTCAGGACCAGGCAACACGGACGGGTTGCCGGTCCCGTGTTATTGGCTGGAGCATCACTTAGCAGCCCCCATCGCATCCCGAGGGGGTTTGAATGGCCGAACAGTCAAGTTCGGGTGGATAGCGGCGGCAACATGGAAGAGCCCGCGGGAGAGAGCGTCGGCGACGGTGTTGTTAGCACCAGAGACATGAAAAACTCTGAGAGATGTCGTTTGGGGAAGGAGAAGGCGAACGGCACACATAAGGAGGTGGTTGTACTCGTCGTGCGCTTTTAAGGAATGGAAAATATCGACCGTGTTCATAGAATCAGTGTAGACGAGGAGTCGACGCGGCGCTGGGTGTTGCGAGACCACGAAGGCGAGCGCTGACACTACGCAAAGCTCCTCATAGAAAAAGATGTGAAATGATGGAGGCGGTTCAGGAATGGGCAAAAAGAAAGCTAAGCTGAGCTGAGGAATGTAGAATCCCATTGCGCAGAGAGACGCATCGCAGAAGATGGTCAAATCGGCATCAGTGGGACTCCAAGTGATGGAATCGAGGAGGCAGAGGCCAGGTGCTTCTTCAATGGTGTCTGCGAGCCAATTGAGGTCGGAAATGACTGCGCGATTGAGATGGAGGGTGGCCTTAGGAATGGATTTACCGGCAATTTTGGCGTAAGAGGATTGGAGAGCAGGGCGCAATAATGGGAAGACGTTAAGGGACCAGTTGATCCAACCCAAAATGCGTTGCCATTGAACAAGGGGGTGACGGCACGAAACAGAGACGTCAGTGAACGCGCGAATGGCAGAGACTAGAGCGGCTTTGCCGTCGGCCGGGAACAATATGGACATGTTGCGAGGGTCAACGTCCAGACCTATGATGCAAAGACACTGGCCGAAGGTCTGCTTAGACACTTCGTGCGGGAGTCCTATCTCGTCCCACAAAAGCAGGAGGAGCACTTGTTTCACTGGGTAAGCTTTGCCGTAGGGTCTGTAGAGGTAGAGAGCAGGGTTCGGGTCAAGGGACCAGGCGTCGTCCATATAATGGAGGAGGGCTTCGATGCCTTTCACGTGGATGGCGATCCACGTAACAAGGCCCATGAAGAGGCACCAGATGCGGGCTGCGCTGCGGGTGCCGAACTCCATGCAGCGGTCGACGTGGCGCTGACCGTCTATCGTGAGGATTTGTTTGATTTGCCACAATGGGTGCACCGGCCAGTGCCGGTATGCACCAGAGACGTCGTCCTTGAAGAGCCAAGGAGGCGGCTTGTGGTGATGAGCAAAGAAATCGCGCAAGATAGATCCGAAATCCTGCAAATTGTCAAAGCGTACGGAGGAGTCATCTCTGGCGATCCATGAGTTGGGGGCGTGCGGTCCCGCGCTCAGATCATTAACAAGTCGGAATTTGTCGGAATCAGGCTTCGGGACCACTCCAACTGGCGTGCTGTACATGCCCGGTAAGAGGTTGGTCCTAAATGAAGGGGAGTATCGGCTGGCGAGTACCTCGATGTCTCTTTGTTCATGCAAAAAATCAAGACCGGCTTCGCTGATATCTCGTTGAGAGAAGTCGAAGGTAACCGGCTCGGATTCTCCGGGAAAAGCGAACGGCCACACTCCTTCATGTAGGCTTCGGCAAACTGAAAGCAGGAGCGGCCGGTTTGGATGGGTGGCTAAAAGGAGTTCAAACCGGTTCACGTCGATGGGGGTGACGACTCGGAAAAGGTGCGGGTTTTGGAGAATGGTTAGTTGGGCTGCAGAGTCACTCAAGACCGAATCAGGAACCGAAGGCAGCGGGTCAGCTGTCTCAGTGAAAGTGGCAGAGGGTGTGTCGGATACAGGACATTTGGACCACAGGAAACCTCGGGCCCATTTTGGTCGCTCCTCGCGGCGCGCGATCGGCTCATTTGGGAGGTTCACCTTTTTTGAAAATGCCGCAGTCTTTGGCGGCGTGCCTTCCTGAACACGACAAGCAGACGTGCCAATATTTACAGGACTCGCTGACACAATGCCCTCCGTTGAACCGACGGCACACGGGTTGTTGCCCTCCAAAGGAGGGCCGGACTCGCTTAAAATCACGAGGGACGAAGCTTTGCTGAGAGATGAAGTGTCGTGTGGAGAGATTGGCGAAGTGGTTGAATGAAGCGAGCGAGAGCGTGTTGTCGCGGGCAACTCGCACTCGGATGGCTTTGTCGAGATCGAGCACTTTGCGCTGCTCCCCAGGATGATGCATGGTGGCGAATTGCCCGAGGATGTATTCCTCATATCGATCGATTTCCCTGGCTCGGTGAGGGTAGACATATAGCATAGCCTTTTTTGCGACAGCGAAGGCGATGGTCCACTCGCCATGAGACTTGACTCTCCTGGTGGCTTTGGAGCTGCCGCTACCTGATGACATGGTGATGTTGACGCTTCCAACGGATTCTGTGAACTGATGGTCCGATTCGAGGGCATAGAATCCGGAATATATTTTGTCCAGGTCGATGAATCGGTCTGCCAAGATGTCGGCCCACAACGCTTCTGGAAGGTTGGGGCAGTCGACTCTGGAGAGAAGGTTGCTTTTTGCGGCTTTAAGGTCGATGAGATGATTGGCTTTAAGCGCCAGGGTTTTTGCAACGCATGGGTCGACGAGCAGCATCGATTCGGGGACGCGGTTCCAAGCAAACTCTGATTCATCAGGTTTTTTGTGAGCTCTAGCTCCCTGATCTCCTTCTTCAGAGTCATGATGTCGGTGTCTAGCTCTTTTAGGCGCAATGGAATGGGTCGAGTCTGCATCCGACGAGCTCTCTCCTGAGGAAGCTTCGGCCGGCCGCTTTCTCCGATGGGAAAGCTTTGATGACCGACGGATTGACTCAGATACAACTCCCTCCCCTCTGGTAGCGGCGGTGGCGCACTCCCTGTCGATCTCTGCACAAAGGTCGACGTATTGTTTGTAAGCCGATTCTCCTGCTTCTCCGTTGGGAAGGAGTTTGAAGAAAAGCAAAGAGGCGTCGGCAGTCGAAATTTCGCCTGCACGCCTACGCTCGACGATTCGGAGGCAATCCGCGCCGATTCGAGTGGGATCGGACGCGGTGGAAGGGGATGAGGTACTCGGCAGGGTAGATTGTCCATCACTGGGCATTGAGAAGCAAGATGTTCTTAAAAAAGAGAAAGGAACGCGAGCGTGGAAACTGAATGCGGGTTAGTGCGAGTGCGGCTGGCGAGCAAAAATCAAAAACACCTGTGCGATGTGGGAGCGCTGCGGGCGAGCGAAGCACAGGGGCGACTCGCGGAGTCGCTGAGTAGGCAGGGGTGGTCCGTCCGCTGAGACACGTATGACGGTCCAATGACGTGGACGCTGACAACTTGTTCGGCTTCTCCGGCTTCGGAAAGAACGCTCCGCTACTTAAACGCTGATAAATATGACTAACCTTCAGCAATCCAGTCATTCTACTGACCCGTGTATGTTCGCTATTGCATACATTCAGACACTGGGACGTAATTGTTTCACAGGTCTATGCTGTGTATAATTGCAACAAACAACTTTTATATGGCATGGTTGGTTTGCAATTGATTACAGCTGCCGCCACTATAGTGCTTTATGTGTTCTACATATCACCTGGTGAGGACCCCCACAGCAAGATTCTGCCCAATCATTTCTAATTGTCCGACAGGCGTGGGATTACCTGCCCTTCACAACTTGACTGGCTGCTCCAGCCCTTCGGCGGCGAAAAATTTAGCGGCTTCTTTGGTTCCCTCCCTTGCAAACGCAGTCGTCCTATGCCTTCTCATGCTCTACAAACAGTGTGGCCGATCCGGGGACGAATTTGGTCAATCCCAACTTAAGCTCCTCGTTCAAGACAGGTCAGCTCAGCCGCTTGTCTTTCTAAACATTTTCGTCTAACCCCTCTGACGCTGAGCTAGTATAATCTACTTTTTTTGGTCAATAGTAGTGTCTTCTTGCTCCGGCACATGAATAGTGACGTGTGCTTCGCAGTATCTTCACTGTGCATCTGACGAACTTGCTGGTGTTTTACCTGGCTCCTCGTGGTCTTCTACTAGTGGCAGCTGGGTAGGTCGCTCCTGCCTTTTGATCAGAAGAGATGACAGTGATATTATTTTCAAGATGGGAATTTGCAATACCTTGCACTATGGGCTGCCATCTACTTCTTAACATGTTCAACCACTACGCTCGGTTCTGCCAGTGGACAACACACAACCTTACTTCAAAGCTCACTGTGGGAAGTAAACCCATTGGAAACCCGTGATTCGGCCCAGTGAAATTTCAGTGGCCAAAGCACTGCATCCAGTGGGTCGAACACTGAATTTCCATGATATACTCACAGGTTCGTTTCAGGTAGTCAATCACTGAGAGTCATTGATCTTAGAATGGAATTTCATTGCTAGTATATATCATTGGTATTAAAGCAAAATATCATTTAAAACCAGGGTATTTATCCAGTACAGTCATGTCAAATGCTAATGCGGCAATCATGTAAGTACCACTGTGCGCATGATAAGGCAGAAGAGCAGCCGCACCTCTCACGCTCAAGTGTACACACCGGGTTCACGTTGAGCCGCCGCTGCGGGACGCGCTTGTTGAACATGGGGCACCAGTCCGAGCCCTGCGTGTGCCATGGTGGGGAAGTCAACATGTGAGGGGGATACAATTACAGTGTGGAGCCACACACCTTCAACTTGCTTGGTGTAGCACTCGGGTCAAATATATGAGTCCTTAGGTTACTTCTTCATAAGGAATAAAGTCATACTAGATACTCATTCAAATCAGTTGGGGTGTTGTCACACACGAGAACCATAAACATAACACACCTCAAGGGATATGTTGAGATATGCGGCAACAAGAAAGAAACCCAAGGGCAGGTAACGAGCTAGTAAATAGAGGATGGTGCCCACTGTGATGGTCTTGCACCAAATGTGCCTGATCTCAGATGGGAGTGTAAGAGTGTCGTAGATGAGCAGTGCTATGTAAGAAGCTATGAAAATCGTGAAATTAGGCACTGCCTAATTCCACGATTTCCATAGCTTGTCAGGGGACATGTAAACATCCCAAGCGCTGCGAAGTTGACAGAGCTGATCGCAAAGCTAGTTCAGGAAAGTTCTTCTGCATCGCACTGAACGTAGTAAGCACATACTCGCCTGAAAGCACTTGGATATGAACCGAGGGGTCCGCCATGGTACAACACAGATGACCTGGGACGCAGACAAGGGACTAAGGTTTGTGTAGCGATGTGAGGTTGGAGTAGCAAACCGCAGAAGGTGTCTATATAAGATGCTGGCCATGGGTGCTGCCAGGTCAACAAATATTCATAGCATCCTATATCAGTGCCAAAACATGGCACAATTTTCAAGGCGGAAGGGGCTGATAGACGAATATCATATGGAAAGAATTAAAAATTAGTTATAATACGTAGAAGCATCAGACATAGCTGGCCGCTCGGTCGAGTAATTGAGGCTTCCAATTGGCTTTTTGACAGGAGTTGTTATTACTTCGGTTTGCATGGGCGAAATGGTCGTCAAGATTCACCTGAAATTTGTCGTCATGTAAGCACACTTGGCACTCATTGACGAGTCACAGTGCCCACCACATGAAAACCAACTGCGACAAGCTCACTGGTATATATTAAGATGGCGCTTCTCTAGTGTGTTACCTGTGAAGAGGAAGGGGGACGAGATGATATAAGAAATATAGCCTGGCCAGCTCAACGCCATGCATGTGGCTGTAATTCTATAGCGATGCTGGATGATCTCGCAGAGGTATCAGCTCGTGTCGATGTTGCTGGATACTGTATGGGGCCACGCATCGATTCTCATTTTGGCAGCATGTCCTGTACGACGTGAGAAGAGGTCGTACGAATGGAGCACCATGACATGGTATCCGCGATATTATGCACTGGGAGTATCATCTGTGATGGCGATATAGAGCTGTGCCCGGCGGCCCAGGAAACTACTGAGCGGATCTGCGTTTGCAGTTTTAATTTAGTATAATATGTTAGAATGACGACGACACGACCTAGCAAGAATAGACAGTCTTGGAACTCCGGAATTCTTTTGCAGTCATTCGATGATTGAGTTTGGAAAAATATTCTCCTTGGAACACCCGGCCGGTAACAAGTTAATCTGGTTGGATCCACAGTAGAATATAAGCAACATTATCCAGATACACAGCACATCCCATCGAATTTCGTAATGGTTCCTTGCATAGCGTTATCGACCGGATACCGGTGATTCTGAGCGAATAGAGGTTTCGTCGTGCGTGGGCACATCAGAATGTTGGCAAGGGTGAGCGCTAGACAAACATGAGGGAAGGAATGGGTCGCCATCTACGTCGAATGTCTGTGCGTAACCAGAAAGATTTGGAATAGGAGTTGGCAAAGGAGTGACACCTGGTGGAAGGACTGAGATGTAAGAGAGTGGTCCAATCGCCGTGTTCGGGAAGTAGGCCAATGTTATGGTACGATCCATCGTAAGGTTGACCAAGATCGGGAGCGAAACCCGAGGTAAGGTCCGAGGTTACAGGGCGAGGTTTGGATGGGGAAGTCGGAGAGGGACTTGGCTTCAGCTTATGTGCTGCGCCGACCCTACGCACGAGTCCCAACTTCGGAGGCAAACGAATAAGAGGCGAGTTTTGGCTTAAGAGGCGAGACTTAGAAACTAGCTAGGGATCGAAGGGATACGATAGTTGATTTTCAGACTGAGGAGTAGGAATGCATACAAGGGGGTTATATACGGGTGAGGGTGCGAGTCAGGGGCGAACATATTAGGGGAGGTCAGGGCGAGGTCAGGGCGAGGTAATATATGAATGATGCGTGATGGAGCGGAATCAGTAACTAAGGGAATACGGGCATGGGATCAAGGTCGGATATGAGCTCAAGCTCGGGCTCGGGCTCGGGCGCGGATAAGGATCATGTGTACTCAGGCACGAAATATCACAAGGCTCGGGCTCGGAAGAAGGTTTTACCGGTAAGTAACCGGCCAAAGGCCGGGTCCTTACAGTATCCCCTCCTTATGGCCGAGACCCTCGAGGCCGTCATATGAACAAGGTTCGCCTATCCTCAAATCTAGATCCCGGCCCGATGTTAAGTAGCCGGAAAGGCGAAGCTTAAATCGTAGCCGAGGTTAGATAAAAGGGTGGGTAGGAGGCAGCGAACCCAAGTGCCAACGAATTATGGTGCGCCCTCAAGCTCTCTTCAGCTCAGCCGTCGACGAGAACAGCGCGAACAACGCATTCGACCAGACGCTACTGTCTGAGGAGAACGGAGCCTCGGGCGAGGTTATGCCCGAGGATCGACCCGAGGTTGGCACATTGCCAATTGATGAGACGGGGGCCATCGACATGCGGCAACCGTGGCAGGAAGGGCCGAATGGCAAAAAGGTGAGTACCGCTGTTGTTTGGTTATTGACGCTGCTGATCGGTACAGTACAAACGCATGTTGTTCTCGTATCACCCCACCGACTTGTCCCTATACGGGTACAAGCTCGCCGATGGGGGACCTCGTGAGTGGCAACTCGCGACCAAGGCCGAGGCGAGGTGCACGCGCTGCGAAGAGCGCGACTATACGTGCCTTCGGGCCGTTAGTCTCGACTTTGGCCTCGCCAATCAGGGTGCCTGCGTGTGGTGCAGGACACGCTCCTTGGGCTGTAGCATAGCCCAAGGTCGCCGCAGCAAGGTGACCTCAGGAAAAGGTCAGGCGGGTGCCGTGGGCAAGAAGCGAGCGAGGAGCGAGGAGGCCAAGGATGGGCCGAGGCCGAGGAAAGAGGCCAAGGTTCGGGACGAGGTTGAGGACGACAATGACTCGAGCGACTGGGTCGAGCGGAATCTTGAGATGAGGGTAGAGAGGATGGAAGTGAGGATGAGCGAGGAGAAGGGTAAGGGGACAGAGGGAGCGAGGCAGAGTGAGGGGAAGGAAACTGAGGTGGAGGAAACCGATGTGGAAGGTCGGAGGGCGAAGAAGGACAAGAAGGTGAAAAGGTCGGAGCGAAGTGCGGAGATGAGGGAGCTGATAGCGGCGGTGAGGGACGTGGGACAGAAGGTTGGCGAGGTTGGGGAGAGGGTGTGCGAGTTGCTGGGGAGTTTTGGGCTGCGAATGACAGGATGAACAGGGCGGATGTGGAGTTCATGAGGATCAGGAGGAGGCGGAATTATTTGAAGCGGATGCAGGGGGTGAGAGACTTGGCGGATTATGGGGGACATGGGGGTCTGGTGGAGCGAAGTAGCAGTAGTAATGAGGAGGAGTCAGGCGAGGGTAGCGAGGAGAGCGAGGGAGAGGATATGAGGATGTTTCAGTAACTACTAAGAGAAAATAATGGAATTTCTTGGATTTTATCGATTTTTGTTGTTCGGTTGTGAGGGGATTTTGTTATCTAGCTACTGGGTTCATGGGGGTTGGTTAAACAAGGAATGGTCATAGAGCAGTCAAAGGTCCTGGCTTGGCCGGGTAAGATTCGTGGAAGTCAGTGACCAGCTCCGAGGCATGATCAAGCTCGGAAGCGAGGATCCACGAGGTTTCTTCGTCAGTACCTTCGTAACCAGTCCACCTAACAAGATAGAGTAACTTGCAGCTCTTGCGTCTATTATCGATCTTCGAGTCGAGGATTTCGGAGACCTCGAACTCGGGTTCGCCGTCGATAACAACTGGGGGTGGAGGCGGCTGAACTCGGTTTGGGGTGGTGTTGGGCGAGGCTGGTTCGAGCATAGATACGTGGAATACTGGATGGACTGAGTGCCTGTGTTCTGGAAGTCGAAGGGTGAATGAGTGAGTACCCGCTCGGGAAATGATCTCAAAAGGACCCAAGAACTTCTCGGCGAGCTTTTTGGTAGGACGAGTCGTTCTGAAGTACTGTGCCTTCACAAAGGTGAGGGATCCTACTTGGAAATCAGGAGCGGGTTTGCGGCGAACATCGGCCGAGGCTTGGTAGGTCTTCTGAGCCTCAAGGATGGCGCGGCGAAGTTCTTGGTGAAGCTCGTCCAGGTCAACCACAAAGTCTCGGGCTCGTGCCGAGGCGAGGTCGCGCTCCGGGTGAACTGCGAGATTCGGATGGTAACCCTTATTAGCAAAGAATGGGGAGATGCCGGTGGTTGCGCTAGGTGCATTGTTGTAGGCGAACTTGCTAGGGGAAGGAGCGAGGCCCCAATTGGACTGCTGATAGTTGCAATATATCCTGAGGTACTGTTCCAAGGTCTGGTTAGCACGCTCGGTCTGGCCGTCACCCTCGGATGATATCCCGAGGTGAAATGCAACCGCATGTCCAAGGCTTTCCCTAGGGAACACCAGAAGTGAGAGACGAACTCGGAACCCCTGTCCGAGGTGACGTGCGAGGGAACTCCATGCTTGGAAAAGACATGAAGGACGAAGAGATGAGCGAGTTCTTGCGAGGTTATCTTGTCTGTGGTTGGAATGAAGATAACCTGCTTAGTGAAGCAGTCAACAATCACTAGTATGGAGGTGAACTCGGATGAAGGTGGGAGCTGCTCAATGAAATCCATAGAGATGGAATTCCAAGGCTTCTCGGGAACGGGAAGTTGTTTGAGAAGACCATAGGGTTTGTGACTTTGCGGCTTGCTTCGCATGCAAGTGGTACACGTGTCTTGCAATACTCCTTGACAAGGATCTAATCCCTGGCCAAGTTAGTCTC
>WHVA01000794.1:0-35358 GCA_015179125.1 Gautieria morchelliformis
CCAAGGCTCGTGACAGAGAATGTGGCACGTTCCGTATGATCCCCAAAGGTGCAAATGAGGTCGACTTCTTCCTTGATTGAGCCAGCCTCATTTGGGGTACCATCAATATTGTAGATGGGGATGGCACGGGGTAGGGGGCGGGTCCGAAGCCTGTGTTCCCTCACAAACTCCACATCGATGAACATCCCTGTAGCACCACTGTCAAGGAGGGAGTCAATTGCAAGTGGATGCCCTGTGTCGACGGAGTGGACCTTGAGAGGTACTTTGGTGCATCGGCGGAGGTCAGCAGTACGGACATATAGAGGGACTGGAAGGTTTGCATTAGCAACTGGAGCGATGGGTTGGGTTTTCGGCATGGCTGGTTTGGTTTCAGTTCGATCAGGGATAGGAGAAGGATGCATCATATCGCCTGTGATCCCTATTGTACATGTTTCGAGAACTGAAAACCGATTCGTCGAGCGGGCATGTCTTTCACCGCTGACTGGCCTAAAAACCCTTTCCTTCCTCTTGGACAGGGGCTTCCACCTTCTCTTTGCATTCCTCTATCGCCGCTGCTACAGATTTAGAGACAATTGCTGCAATGTCTGCCTCTATGAGGTTTGCACGGATTCGTGGCTTGCGAGGTTCAGGACAGTCTGGTGAAATGTGACCAGGTCTCTTACAGTTGTAGCAGGTTCGTGTTTCGGTGCAGTGGCGGGATGAGTCAATGTCCATATGTGTCGCGTTACTGGGTGATGCTGTGGCAACAGGAGCCATAGCAGGAGTGTGGAGTGGTCGGGCAGGAGGAGGGCGATTAGGGACATGAGGTGTCTGTGCCTTCCTGACCTCTAACAGACGGCGATGACTGCGGTCAATCTGACAGGCTGCTTCCTTCCAGGCTTTGAGGTTGGATGGAAGAAAGGGCTGGGCGTGGATCTTGTCAAGGATACCTGCTGGAAGGCCACGAGCATAGGCATCCTCGAGTGCCTCATCATTAAAGCCTGTCCTGCCTGCCAGGATCTCAAATTGAGCCGTGTATTCATCTGCCGACATTCCTGACACCATCCTAAGGTCATGCAGCTTAGTGTGAGCCGTTCTGGCACGATCTGGGTCACCAAAGGCCTCCTCCACACGTTTAATAAACCCCTCCAGAGTGGATATAGAGGAGGTGCCATCAATGACAGCCTGTGTCTCGTTGTGTGCCCATATCTCCGCAGAGCCTCCCGTCATGAAGGAAAGAGCGTATAGGATCTTTGTGCGTTCATCTGGGAAGGATGCTGGCTGGACAGCGATGGACAACTTGATAGACCTGATAAACCCTTCAGTCTCTGCACGGTCTCCATTGAACTTCTCCGGTTCTGCTGCTTTGATAGAGTGAGTAGATGGAGTGACACTGTGAGGTACTGAGGGCGCAAGGGCTTGAGCAGCAGCAACAGCAGCGTTGGTGGCAGCATTGGCTAAGTGGTCGTGAACGTTAGCAATCTGATTCTGCAGTTCCTGATTCTGCAGTTGAAGTTGCTGCAACTGCTGTGCTTGGCTGGAAAGGAGGCCTCGAAGAAATGGCCCATGGTCACCCAGGGCGTCCCAGTATGCGTCTGGGAGTTGGTCTGCCATAGGCTGAGATGAAGGCTGGTTAAGAAAAGTGTGTGGGGTCGTCCTATGAGCTTGATCTTCTGTGAGGGCAACACTAATGACGAAGCCACAACCAAAGATACTCAAGGAGATAAGAGCCGATACTAGGACAATGACCAACTGTGTAGTGGGTATCCTCAGTTTATAACTCTACCAACAATAGATACATGGGGACTTGCCTGTGTAGTGGGTATCCTCAGAGATCAAGCTGAGGAAACGCCACCACACGGGTTACAGTCTTATAGCGCTGGCAAGGCTTACATAATAGGGGAGATGGAAACTTGTAGAAGGTTATGGAAAGTGACGGAAAGTGACATGTGACAGAAGGTGACGGAAGGTTATGGAAACTGACGGAAGGTGACGGAAACTCATGGAAGGAAATAGAAACTTGTGGAAGGAAACACGTGAACCCTGACACAACCCATCCAACAGCGCATCCTAGCCCCACAACCGGACAATGCCAGCCCAGACGCATACCACAGCCACAAAGCTGGCCCATCCACTCTGCATGACTCGTCATCAGCGTCCGTGACATGGGACGACTCGATAGTATCGTACCTGGCTTCAGCACCAACAACACCTACCGGTGATCCAAACACGTACGAGTATGCGATCTCATGCTCGGATGCGGAGAAATGGCGCCCTGCCATGCAAGAGGAGATCAAGTGCCTTCTTGAAAATGGCACTTGGGAATTGTGTGACCTCCCACAAGGTCGCAAGGCAATTAAATGTAAGTGGGTATACTTGACGAAGTGTGACACCGCCGGCCTTGTCATCCGTTACCGCGCACGTCTCGTCGCCAAAGGTTTTTCACAAACCGCGGGCATCGATTTTGAAGAAACCTTCGCGCCCGTCGCAAGACTTGACTCCTTGAGGTTGCTGCTCGCGCTCGCAGCCCGGTTGGATTGGGACATCCACCATGTTGATATCAAATCAGCATATCTCAACGGAGACTTGGACGAGGAAATTTATATGGATCAACCGAAGGGTTTCGCGATCCAAGGGAAGGAAGACAAGGTGTGTCACCTCAAAAAGGCCATCTACGGCTTAAAGCAGGCGGGTCAGCAATGGCACATCCACCTGAACGACACACTGGAGGGACTCGGATTTCAGAAACTCATATCTAACAATGCTTCAATCTTTATCAAACGTCACGACGGGGGGGACCCGCTTATAGCATTGGTCTATGTCGACGACATCGCCCTTTTGGGCATCCTAGATGCTATTCAAGACCTCAAACGCGCACTTGCCCTGCACTACAAGATAACTGATCTAGGGGAGATCAGACAGTTCCTTGGTCTACACATCACTCGTGACCGTCCAAAGAGATCGCTCACCATCGGCCAGTTGCATTACATTGAACGCATGCTAACGCGTTTCAACATGTCTAGCTGCAGACCAAATTATACCCCACTCACCACAGGGACACAGCTCGTCGCGAACACTGAGAAAGACTCAGACTCGTCCCTTACTTCTCAATATCAGCAAATCGTCGGATCGCTCATGTACGCCATGCTAGGTTCCCGACCCGACATCTGCTTTGCTGTCAACCGGCTCTCTCAATTCGGTTCCAAGCCTGCCCAAGAACATCTATACGCTGTGCAGCATGTACTCCGTTACTTGTTTGCCACACGAGATGCCACGCTGACATATGGATCTAATGATTCCACCGAATTAATCGGGTACAGCGACTCTGACTGGGCCTCCGATCCCGATAACCGCCGCTCGACGACCGGCTACACCCTCATCCTCGCCGGAGGTGCTATCGCTTGGGCCACCCAGAAGCAACGCACCGTCGCTTTGTCGTCCACTGAAGCCGAGTACATGGCTCTCTGCGAAAAGCACACACAGTGGACGCTTTCCCTTTTAAATCAACTCGATTTCGCCGTTGACCTCCCACTCGAAGTTTTTTGTGATTCCTCTGGAGCAAAAGAAATCGCAACTAATAATGTTTTTCATAAGCGGACCAAACACATCGACATTCGTTATCACTACATAGGAGAATTGGTCAACAAGCGAGTCATCAACATCCTCCCTATACCATCGAAAGAAAACATTGCGGACCTCTTGACAAAATCCTTGCCTCAAAACCAACACCGCTATCTCGCAAGGAGATTTGGTCTCGTTGATAGTTCAAGTACGGGGGAGTGTTGTAAAACCGGTCATACTTGACCGATCACCGATCCCCCTTTGCGCATTGTTCTCCTTGCGCAGTCTCCGCAGTTTCCCTTTTGTTTAGCTCCTTATTATCTTATCCTATTGTCCCCATTCCCATTTTAGAGTACAAAAGGAACTATAGAGTATAAGTAGCGTACGCTTGCTCGACGACCTCTCAGCTTACACTGAAGTCGTCCTAGGTACTTATTACTTCTCACTAATATTAGCTTACACTGAAGTCGTCCTAGTATCTATCTAGACTACTGCGCCAACAGCCCTTCCATAAGGTCCGAAGGTGTCAGATCCATTTCCTCGAGATATCTGGATCCCAGGCGGAGTCCTGAGTCAGGATGGTCGAGATTAAGCAAGCAGCGACCAACCCCGTTGTCGTTCGTCCCCGGCTATCGAAGTATAAGAACCAGCAAATGAAACATCATCACTGTCGTGACATACCCCATTTGACAATTGAAAACTAAGTCACCAGCAATGTTTAAGCTGCCCTTGACTCTTTCTAGCAGCTGGGCAAGCGCCGATGGCAAGGGGGCCTGCTCGTCAGTCTATCACGTCATCAGTCATCTTATCGAGACAGTTATGGTTGATACACACGATCGAGATTCTGGCGTAATCGACCTGCATGGGGAGATGTCATTAAGTTATCCTTATTGTAGCCAACTTGTGCTAACTCTCGTACATTGAAGCCTTCCCTTGCGACCAACTCAAATACTTCTTTGGTTGTGAGAATATCTTCTTCAGCTAGCTGTTCCCATTGAGGGACAATCTCGAACGTTCCAGACTCCGTTTCCGGTTCATCGTGTAGCAAGAGTTTTCCGTGCTTACTACGCACTTCGCGAAGAAGGTCTTCTTTCAGGCAAGTGGGCCACAGCAGTAGTGATCCCGGTGGATCTGACAGGAATGAGCGGTTACAGAGTAAAATATACAGTCCAGGTCTTACTCTACGTTCTCTAGTGGGCGAGTGAGCAGTCGTAGGACATGGGGTCGGCCAGCAACATATAGTACAGGCTCCTAACGTAAGTTAGCGGGGATCCACCATATATTGAAAAATGGATGCCCAACCTCACGGAGTGATGTCCATGCAACCATATTAGCCCCGTTCGCATCCGCACCTACACGAGATAACGCGAACTTTAATCTACAGAACGGTCAGGATTTACTTGGATAGAATATAAATAGCGAGTGATTGTTGTTTACCCCTGGATCGTCGGGATTCCCGTTCCGCAGACTTGTTTGCTGTCCTGGACAATGACATCCGTAGGGAGAGTTTCCATGGTCGCAGCACCGGCTAGGCGGAGGGTCAAGGGAAGCCGGCGAAAGCTTGATCAGATATAATTAGTAAAGCCTATAATCTTGGTTAGTCACCCAGTCAGTCTCCTCCATGTTTGACGCTTGTTAGTGGTCGAACTACGGAGCATATATCAATTGAGCTTACTCTGGCAATGAGAGCTTCTGGAGATTGGAGAAGAAATCACTCTTCATAATGGTTGAAGCAGATAACACACTACCAGATCGGTTTGTGACGACCTGCTTGACTTCGTCCGATAGAGCCAGGCCTTGGGAGACGTCCACCCGTTCAAGCGGTCTCAGCGCGTGAAAGCCATCAGTAAATATTTCTTGCTCAAATGTTTGAAATACTGCGGTGCGTTAGCAATTCGTTTTATCAAATCCTATGATACTGACCCGGATGGTGTCCGAACGATTCAAAGGTCTCCATGTATCTCACCGTATCCGGAGGTGTGGCGTCTAGATATGCCTGAAAAATCACAAGTTTAAAATATCGCCGTAGGTTATGTATACCGGCAGAGTTATGAACAATTTAGGCGAGCGTTCTTTGGAGGGATTCGAATCTCTCTCGACGTATTTACGCCTCTGCTGTTCGTCTGTTGTTTCTTCAGCTCGCAAAGCAGCATCCTCGATAATCTGTAAATGTAGATTAGATTCGCCCGGTATATTAAGGAGGCAGTTTCGCACTATTTATCACTTTATAAGAGTGATAGGAATGCATCAGTGGCTCCACCTCCGGCTGTATCGTCGACAGCGGGGTAGGTAAGAGATTCCGTTTCGGTGTGCGAGGAGGCCACAGTCAAGGCAAAATAAGAAACTCACTCGCTGCCAAGGGGGGGGTGGAGCGGGGACCAGCTCGCGGGGAAATGATCAGAACTCACAGCCTGTAAAGAGGGTTCCCGAGGACATGGCGCAGTGAGCATAGAAGCAGAGGTCACGAAGAACAGTCCAAATATTATTAGCTGCCAAGAGATTTTTTTTTTTTTTCGTCATTTTATTCGACCGCAGGCGTCCGCCTATGATGGTCGTTACACTCGTTCGGCTCGGGCCTTTCCCCTTACTCCCTGGGTCTCCCGGCCCGCTGCGTCCTCGCGTTGGTGCCAAGAGGATGTCCATGGAGGCAGGAAGGTGAGTGGAGACGCGGGGACCTTACACAAAGAATAAGACACTCACACCTGGGAAGAGGACATCAACAGAGAACAGCAATGCTAGCAGTAGGGCGGGGAAACCGATGAGCTACAAATCGAAAACCCACCGCCTGTGAAGAGAATGTCAATGGATGGGAGCGGGGTCGGCAAAAGAGGAAAGAGCGGGAGGAAGCGTCAAGGACTCACTCGCTGGCAAGGGGATGTCAACGAAGAACCGAAAGATGGGGGGACGAGTGGATATGATGAGAAACAAATCAGAAAGTTGAAACTCACTCGCTGTCAAGAGAAGATTACATGAGAGAGGACGGGGGGTGATCAGTGCAGTGGATAACGTGAAAATCACGTCAGTCACTCACGATCTGTAAGATGACCATGGATCAGTAACGTGGAGGTGAGCAGAGATGCTGAGACGGCGAGGGAAGTATAACAGAGCCACCGCCTGTGGCCAGGATGTGGAGGGAGGACACGAGTTAACGAGGTGGTAGCTCATGTTGGAGGAAACGAAAACTGCAGAATACCGTGAGTAGAGGAAGAGATCAGGAGGAGTCAGACATTCGCTGGGGGAGGATACCATTACCATAAAGAATTGAAAGGTGAGCAGAACCGCGGGGTCTTTACGAGGAATTAGAAACTCGTGGTCTGGAACGAGGATGTGGGTGTGAGCAGACACGGAGGAGCCTATGAAGGATGGAAGCATCAGAAGCTTCCGGCCTGTGAAGGATGTTGAGGAAGAACACGTAGGTGTACCAATGGGTGGAGACGATGATAAGAACTCACGGCCTATAGGGATTAAAGAAAGGACAGAGGTAATCAGAGGGCGAAGACCACAGACTTACTCGCTGACAAAATAACAGTGACGAAGGACAGGGAGCTGAGGAAGAGTGTATATTTGGACAAGTAAAGCAGAAATATACACACCGAAGAGGAAATGGACCGGAGGAGAAGATGAGCAAAGAGGGGCATACACACGATGGACACATCAGGAACTCACTCGCTGTCAACGGGATATCAATGAAAGATACGAGGTGACGGCAGAGCAGACATCGACTATAGAGAATAATATATAGCACGTACATACTGCGAAGAGTGTTGATGCAGGCAGGACAGGGTGGTAAGCAGATGGGAAGAGACCATGAATCATAAACCCATTACTCGCTCGCTGGCAATGTATGTCAATGGATTGTGAGCAATGAGTGGATCCTGCGAGGAGCAGCCTCGGAAACTCACAACCTGAGAGACGACGCTGAAAGAAGACAGGGATGTGGGCAGAGGGGCGGAAATCACCAAGAAACCTTCAGAAGCTCACCCACTGCGAACAGGACGTTGACGGGAGAGGTAATGTAGTTCAGTGGTTGTGTCCTGTAGGCCAGGATTTTATATCAGGACTTCCGAAAACAGCCCGGATGATTTACATGACGCTGCCGTGACTGCTGTCCAAACCCGCTCGCATCAGGATCATAGTTAAGGAGCTTGCCCCCTTTCGTAAAAGCGTTTGGCGGTGATGGAGAAATCCAATCCATCATTCCTTGGCCACTTGCAGATAGATAGACTGGGATTCTCATAATCAATCGAGGCCCATGCTTTAAGGCGACGAGCAAAGACAACTGGGGTCAACCGGGAAATTGCAGAACGTGGGATGATACTTGTAGTTGGAGGTACCTACATCATCTCTTTTTATCAATAACCTCGAAATATGGTAACATTGTTCAAATGATCTGGGGAGCTGGTTCATTATGAATACCTCTTCTCGAGTCGCAGTTCGAAGGTTGAGCGACTGGCAGTTATTAGAAGATCTCCCTTATGGCGTGTAACATCTGCTGCGCATGGGCTGTGAACGATGCTAGGTCGCCTCAGGTGTAGCTGACAGACGTTCGTGAGACCGGGGATTATATGGCTGTCATGACAAGGTATATGTTCAACCTTGCGCACCTGGATAATCGCGGTGAAAAATTGGCGTACACTATGCCAATTTGTTATCTGCCCAAGTCAAGCTGCCTACAGCACCTGGAATAGCACACTTTCGTATGGTATTCGTTGTCGTCCTTTCTATGCTCACAAATCCGTTCTCACTCGAGACGAGAAACCTGTTCTGAAAGACTTGCACTGGCTGTCGTTCGCTCATGTTGTCATCGTCCGGGGTGATGTCGTCGTCTGTAGAACAAAGAAAATGAAAGGAAGGTTCATGGCAAGATTCAAGCTTGAGAGTATCGAGTGCCGCTAAAGGACCGTCGGGGACTTGATAGAAGAACTGGACAAGATTTAGTCACAGGCCTAATGCAAGACGAAAACACTTGCCTGCACCACTTCCCCTTCACTAGGTGCATGATCTGCCTCCAGGGCGATGGATCCGCGTGACGAACCTCCTGAAATAATATGATATGCCATTTCGACCCGCGGGCCCTTCAGTTGCGTCAGACGGCGCTACAGAGGGATTTTCGTACTGACTTCCAGTCCGCCAGGGGGCCCAGGGCGTAAATGTCCCAGGAAGAATTTATCTTCTTTTTGCGCCATTCGTAAATCTGCGTCGAGAGCCTTTACGAGCATTCCCGAAGGGCTTGAATGATTTAATCCGTGAATCAAGTTCCCTTCAGACCTGCCGATCCAACGTTAGAGGATTTCGACGCGAGTCACCGTCACTAAAATATTACTTCGAGACCTTCATTGGGTCAGACAATGGGACGAGCCCGTGAAAATTGACAGTTGACGTCGGCCGACGGGGAAGTCTAAGTCCAACTCCAACAGCACCAGAAGAATATATCCGGTCATCATAAAACAAAGTGAAGGGTCTTCCGGTTATAAATGGCGTGGAAGATGCGATTAATCCAAGCTGTGCCCCCAAGGAGCAAGGTTACAAGAGTTCAGGGATTATCACCAAGAGCTCGCACCTTGTCTGCCTTCGGAATGTGGGACAAAGACCGTCCCAATCCTTCCGGGGCGTCATCAGAGAGGAACAATAATGTGGTTATGTCTCTGGAGTTATAATATTTTGGGTTATGTGGCCGTGCATATGGTATCATGGCAGCAGCACCTTCTGTCACGCAGTCCTACAGGAAGTTGAGGACCTCCTTCTGATGCTTGAGAGTCTCTCCAAGTCAAGGGACTCCTAGAGAAATCTGGCAGTTCGTACATGTTCTCGACGGGAGTTCCTTTACGGTTCCATCGCCCGACCTGTATTGGGGCTCGACCAGGGATTTCGGAACGGAAGGGAACGCAATAATGTAGCGAGAAAACGGCTGTGGAACAAATTACAGCCCCTGGAGCTCCCGGGAGTGGTGCAGAAAGACATCCAATGGAATGTCGGGCTGATGATCGCAGGCGTGATATTATAGCTTCGAGATTGTAGGCATGGGCTGACACGGAGAATAAGAGTACATTGTTAGGATCAGGTTCCAGTTTAGTCAAATATCGGAGCAGTGAAGATGAGGAGCGGGACACCAAGCTATTAAGAATCATTAGGCCTCAGCTCAATTAGTGCTGAAAACGAATCCTCCCTATTGAGCGTAGTTTGAACACACGCTCCAAGCGCTGAATGCCTCTTATTTACTAAGTATGTGGTTAATTCTCTCGCTGAAGCCTTTCACTTCTTCTTAAACGTCGAGGGATAAGTACGCAATGGTTCACACGGCGTTGTTCGTGAAGAGCACTTCAGGCATTCGCCTACGTGTCGGCATATCTCTTGCTAACAGGCGTTATCTTTGTAGAAGTTTGCATGTTCCCAGCATCAACGCTACGAGGTTGAATGAAACTATCCACACCACTTCTGTTTGGGGCGCAGCACATCGATGGGGATCACTCGAAACAGAAACGGGTATGGCCCGGCTTGCATTATCTGATGACGACGCGAAGGTTCGACGTTGGTTCGTTGAGCAGACCAAGGCTCTTGGCTGCACCGTGACCGTCGATCAGATGGGGAACACGTTTGCTGTGCGACCTGGTCTTCGAGATGGGCCACCTACAGCGATCGGGAGCCATCTTGACACCCAACCCAGCGGCGGTAGATATGACGGTGTTCTGGGTGTCATGGCTGGGCTTGAGGCCCTCAGGACTATTGTGCAGGAGAATATTACGACTAATTATCCGATAGCTGTGATCAACTGGACGAAGTCAGCGCTTGGTTTTTGTGACTGATGGCATGTTTACCCATTACTGCTCTGACATAGTGAAGAAGGTGCTCGTTTCCCCAAGTCCATAGTATCCAGCGCCGTGTGGGCTGGTGCGATCTCTTTGGAGGATGCATGGAACTTGAAGGAAGTTATTGGTGACGCAACTCAGAAGTCTGAACTGCAAAGAATCGGATTTCTAGGCGACACGCCTTGTAGTTACAAAGGCATGCCCTTGGGGGGCCACTTTGAACTTCACATCGGTAAGTTTTTGAGGGTTGGACTTGATCTCTCATTTATTTGGACAATTGCAGAGCAAGGCCCTCATCTCGAAGCTTCCTCTCTGAAGGTTGGAGTCGTCAAGGGCGCTCAGGCCGTTCGCTGGTACACGGTGACTGTCTCTGGCCGCGAATGCCACACAGGTTCTACTCCCTTCTTTGCACGTTCAGACGCGATGCTCTGCGCTGCAAAAATCATCGTCGCGTCAAACGCAATCGCCAAAGCACACAGCGGACTTGCTTCTACAGGCATCATACACGCATTCCCCGGGTCCACGAATACTGTCCCCGGAAAAGTCGTATTGAGTCTAGACATGAGACATCCACAGAACAGCGCTTTGGATGCGCTCGATGCAGCCTTGCACAAGGAGGTCGACCGTATTGCTCAGGAAGACTCTGAGCGAGGATGCGTGGTGGATTGGCGGCTTGATACGGACGCAAAGGCGACGGTATTCAATGAGGATTGTATCCGTTGCGTGCAGGACAGTGCCGATGCCGTCGTCGGTCGCGAGAACGCCAGAGAAATGACCAGCGGTGCAGGGCACGACAGGTAGACGCATGATTTTTACCTGGGGCTGTAATCTTGCATGACTGACTATCCCTACCCAGCTGTATGACCTCGCTTCGATGTCCCACCTCCATGGTCTTCGTACCATCGAAAGACGGTGTCTCTCATAATCCAGTAGAATACACCAGCCCCGAAGACTGTGCAATTGGCGCACAGGTTATCCTAGGTGCGCTGTTGCGGTTCGATGAGCTCAGAGCCCAGAAGGAGCATTGAGCATGATGCATAATGCATGAAGAGTGGAGTGGATACAGTGGGCGAATTTGGAACCATAAGTTCCCCGGCTCGTCGCTTTGTACAATCGAATGTGTACTACTTGTAGTTTGTGATAAAGGGAGATCGTGTTTTCTGTGAATTCAGGCTAGGTTGCAGCTGCAGCAGGCCTCAGGGACGGTTTCAATACTAGCATATCAAACATCCTTGAAAATAAGCTGCTATCTACAAGCTTCTACTAACCTTGCCCCTGGTGGCATCCCTTGCTCGCCCGTATTGTATGCAACCAACTCCATGACCTCCCCTCCCTGGCGTCGGTCCCGCATCGGTCCCTTTTCTTCCCCACTACGTGCTCTCATGTGCGCGTGGCTTAGGGCTCCCCTCGCTATGCACGGGCCCAGTCACTAGTCTCGCGTTCTTCGCTGACATCTACTTCAAGACCTGGGGGGGTATCTCATAGCACTCACGGCGCACGCAACGTCTTGTTACTTAAGAAATTGGGGATACCTGTCCCGACTTGCATGGCATCATCATAGCCCTGCGTGTTACCGGCACCAACGACAGGGGCATGGCTCTCCGGGCATATGAAACAGTGTGTCGAGCAAATATGATATGATGTCGTGCGGCCGCGCTGAGACCTACCAGTAGGCACTTCACGTTCGCCTATTTTCTCGACACACTGTTACGAAGACTCTTATAAAAATTGACTGACCAGATAGAGTGAAATATTCTTCATGAGTATAGCCACGACATCACTAGTAGTCACTGCTCACTGGCATTCACTGTTCCGGAAACCGTGTATTCTTCAACCTTCGAATGGAAAACGTCATGACCAATGGGACATGTAGTCGTCCTCGATGGAGAAATATTGACGCCTTTGCCTCAAATACTGAGCGATGTCAGTGGTCAAATACTCGATTTACAGAAAATGCTTGTACAAGAGTTGAAAGTCCGCCTACTGGTGGCAGTGGCACCAAGCTGCACGCCACTGTTCGAAAAGTTATCGCAAATGCTCACACCGACACAACCTCGGCATCTCCGCTTCCAGTCCACATCCTCACACCAGTCAGCCAGACCCATCTACTGCTCAACTTGAAATATTTCCTTACGATAGGCCTTCTCCCAAATAAACTTTACAAATTACAGGTTGCACGTCACGCAAACGGCGCAAGCTTTCGGCAGATGTGGGTGTCGCTGCTGTTGCGCAGGGTACTACTGGGAAGCACCGTCTAGTTGCGGGTGGTGGAGGTGGGTTCGGGTTTGGGCTCGGATTTGGGATGGAAGAACAAGCAGTGTGTGTGTCATGTCATCGTGCACTCAGCGCACTGCCAATGATGGTGAACACACTGAACTCGAACCCAACCAATACCGCCACGAATGCTAGCTTCAAGACTGGTGGAGCCGTGATTTGCTCTCTGTGCGCTTAATCTCTGGGCATCACCAGTGGTTTTGCTGACATGTTCAACATTCATTATATTAATTATCGTACAATTGTGCAGATGTAGCTCCCTAACATGCGTTATCTGTTCCCGCCAATGCACATGCACCCCCCTACCTCCAAGCTCACCTCTTCGCAAACGAACCATCGCACTCACGCTTGCCAACACAGATGACAACAATATCCACAGCGCGGGGTCGTCAGAGCTTCATGTCATCGGGACTGACGCGACACGGCGTCGGAAGGTTCAGGACGATCCCGCAGAATCGGAGGATGTTGAAAGTAGCCGCGGTGCTGGGTGTGGACGCACGGTCTGTCGAGCATGTTGTGTCGAAAACGAAGCCACGTACGTCGTGTCCGTTCTTTTCTGACCCTCCACTCGTACTCTTGATCGGCTCCTTTCGCCGGCAGTCCACTGGGTTATCATATCAAAAATAGCATCTTGCTCACGATCTCCCCTCCCCTCCCCACAGGCATGCCAATACATGTCTCAAATGCTGCCACAGTCAGGAGCACTTACACGCTGACCATTATTTGGCACAGAATACAAATGAACACACCATGGGCTGAGTCGTCCCGGGTTTCGATCGCGTCGCGCGTGTGCTAACCATCACAGTAGTCGTCCATTAGGCCTTAGGTCCTAACCTTATAATCTGGGTTCTAGCGTCAGCACTTTCCATGGGAGTTTTCTTGGTGCAGGTTTAATACAGAAAGTCGTGTCGCAACATAGACTCGAGCCAGTCTCTATGTATAATCGTTACACGAAAATAGAATCGGACGACTATCTCCGATCGTGTACCTTTATAGGACTGGGTTCGAGTCTAGTCGCAACAAGTCTTGTTGAAGAATGGGACATAATCACGTGACTCCGACGCGTCACATTATGTAATGAATTGAGAGCTCCCGACCGGAGTATTTTAGTATTGGACTAGGTGGGTACCCGCGCTTCGCGCGGGGGTGCAGGTCAAGCGCCTTGGTAAGGTCAAATGCATCGGTAAGGTCAAATGCATCGGTAAGGTCAAGTGAATCAGTAAGGTCAAGTGCATTGGGGTAAATAGGATCATGCAAAATATATCCCTGATCATATAGTATCATGAATCATGTATGCACCCATGGAACAGCCAAACATGCAGAGCTCTCTCTCGACCTCTGGGATGGGCCTCCCAGCGACTCTAGACATGAAAGTGGTAATAGTCTTGACTGAATCATCAGAGATTATAAGATTGCGCCCATTGTCATAATCAACAGGTTTCAAAGCTTGGGCATTGTGAAATAGATCCAATGGTGATCTTGGGGATCCTGAATGTTGACAATGTGGTTACATCAATATGCCAGCTGATCCTCCGGTGACACTCTCACAGAACCAGAAACAATACCAAAATCAGAAATGGGGGAAGACCCAAAGTGCAGTTGGATAGCATGTCCTCACACGTAACGTGTCCTCACAGGTAGCGTGTCCTCACAGGTAGCGTGTCCTCACAGGTAGCGTGTCCCCACACGTAATATGTCCTCACAGGTAGTGTGTCCCCAAACGTAGCCTGTCCTCACAGGTAATGTGTCCCCACAGGTAGCGTGTCCTCACACATATCAGGGACATGTATCATTATCTATTTTGTGACATATATAAAATAGGAAAAGAAACCACATTTAAGCAGCTGTTCTTATTAATTTTAGCAAAGTCAGGATAATTTATTGATATCTACCTTTTGAAAAAATGTCAAAAAATGTACAGTACATTTAACCTGAAGCATCCATGCATAGCATGCTTGTCCCCATGCATAACATGCGTGTCTCCACGCATAACATGGGTTTCCCCAAGCATAGCGTGTGTGTCCCCATGGATAGCATGCTTGTCCCCATGCATGACATGTGTGTCTCCATGCATAGCATGTCTGTCCCCATGCATAGCCTGTCTGTCCCCAAGGATAGTGTGTCCCCACATGTGGCATGCATGTCCCCATGCATAACGTGCGTGTCCCCAAGCATAGCGTGTGTGTCCCCATGCATAACATGCGTGTCCCCATGCATAGTGTGTGTAGCATGCCCCTCAAGTATAGCATGCGTAGCATATCCCCAAGGGCCTCAAAGTGAAGCAAGCAGAGGCTGTTACGCCAGCCAGCTAAAGCAGCAGACAGCAGACAGCAGACAGAGCAGAGCAGACAGCAGAGAGAGGAATCGCCGGTTGGGCAGGTTCCTGGCGTTCCCTCCTTACCGTTCGGCCTTTATACCGCGCGCGCGTGTCGTGCACGGACCACGCTCGCATATGCGCGCTCTGGTCGCGAACGGGTCACGTGACCGCTGCGCAGCGTTCTCGCGGCTGCACCGCTCGCCGCTGACCTAATTTGGAACGCAAACGGTCACGTGACCCTGCTGCGCAGCGTTCTTGGCTCGCGGCTGCGCCGCTCGCGTCCGATTGGCCAGCTGACTAATGCTGACCTAAAACCTGACATAAGCGACGCCCACAACCACCCACTGAGCGCTTTTAACTCTTAGACTAGGTGGATACCCGCGCTTCGCGCGGGGGTGCAAGTCAAACGCCTTGGTAAGGTCAAACGCATCAGCAAGGTCAAACGCCTTGGGTAAATCAAACTTGGGATAAGTCAAACACATTCGGATAAGAAAATTTCTTTCAGATAAGTAAAACACATCTTATTGATTGAAAGTAGCTCTAAGTAACACATCAAGGTAGGTAATGTTATGACCATGCTGCTCGACCAACTCTGGTACCTCCATGCCTCCTCTGGCTCTATCCCGCAACGTCCACACTTTGACCTTTTGATCCCCTTGTTCTTTACTATTCACATACTTCCCCTTTTGACTCTATTCACTGGCCTTCCCTACTTGACCCTTAGCATAGCAAGTCTGGAGCATCAGGAGATCCATTTGTTCCACTATCAATGTTACAACTGTTCCGCTCAACCATCTCCGCGCCATATCCGCATATCCTCCGCACCACCTCTGCACCGCCTCCGCACCACCTGCGACTCTATTCCGCAGCATCCGCAACCCTCTACCTCGACCCTTGTGATTTCAGTACCCCTGGCCACCTCCAGATACCGGCCCCCGTACTTGACCCTGAACACAGCAAGATATCATTTCCGTAATTCCATTTCTTCTGATGCCTATTGTACTTACTTGCCTTGTTCTTTGCCATTGTACTTACCCTACCCTGCACCCCCCTTGTCATCCCATTGTTCCGCATTAGTTACTTGCCCCGTATGTCTATCCACTTCCCGCACTCTCCGGAATTTGCTTAGTACCATACCATTACCTGCTGCTTCAGCTCTTTGTATAAAACCCCCTCATGTATGTCTCCGTTTCTGCAATCAGATAATCGACTTCAATACGTGATTCCCTTCGCACTGTCTCCTGTTCTTAGCACAGCGAGTTTTGCTAGTCTTGTCTCCTTCCGCTCTCGACCCTCTGTCCTCCGCCTCTTCCGACCTTTGTTCTCCGACCATCAAACCTCGACTCTCAGTACTCTGTTCCCGACTTCTGCCTTCTCCAATATCCGCAAGTCAATCCCGAAATACTTAGGACGGTAGTTCATCAGGGGTGTAACACATAAGTTGAAGCCATTGTCCTTTCCAGTTCTGACCTCCGTGAATTCTGATACGTAACAATCAATTAGACCCACATTCCCCTTGTTCTTTTGCCTATTGATTGTTCTTAGTTCTACCCGGCACCCCCTTGTAGTTCCTCTTGTTCCGTATTAGTTACTTACTCCATTTATCCTAGTTAGTTTTGCTTGCACTGGAATTGCTTACCTCTACCTTCTGACATGTTGTCTCAGCTCTTTGAATAAAACCCAGTCATGTGTGCCTCTGTTCTGCAATCAGATAATTGACTTTGATATGTGACTCCCTTTGCACTGTTTCCTGTTCTTACCACAGCAAGTATTTGCAAGGCCTCTGTCTCTCTGACCTCTGCCTTCCAACTCGATTTCTGATATCCAACTTAACTCGATTCTTGAACCCTTACCTCTAGGTGGATACCCATGCTTCACATGGGGGTGTAGGTCAAACGCCTCAATAAGGTCAAATGCATCAGCAAGGTCAAACACATTGGGTAAATCAAACTTGGGATAAGTAAAACACATCTCATTGCAATTGAAAGTAGCTATAAGTAACACATCAAGATAGGTAATGTCTCTACACATGTCTGCATGTGCCCAAGTATAGTGTGCATAGCCTCGAATATAGCATGCTTATTGTGTCCCTGGTTTGTAACATGACCCCACACATAACATGTCCCCAAGTATAGTGTGCGTAGCATGTCCTCCATGCATAGTGTGTCTCCACATGTAGCATGTCACCAAGTACAGTGTGCATGGCGTGTCCCACATGCATAGCATGTCCCTGGTTTGTAGCATGTCCCCAAACATAGCGTGTCCATAAATTATAGCATGTGTGTCCCCCATGCATAGCATGTCCCTACATGTAGTGCGTGTAGCATCTCCCTCAAATATAGTGTGCAAAGTGTGTCCCCAATGCATAACATGTCCCCCAAGTATAGTGTGCATAGCATGTCCTTTGTTTGTAGCATGTCCCCCAAGTATAGCATGTGTAGAATGTCCCTTGTTTGTAGTGTTTTCCCCTGTAGTGCGTCCCTTGTTCGTACCGTGTCCCCCAAGCATAGTGTGTCCCCACATATAGTGTGCACATCCCCATGCATAGTGTGCGTGTGCCCATGCATAGCCTGTGTGTCCCCATGCATAGGATGCTTGTCCCCATGCATAACATGCATGTCTCCACTCATAACATGCGTGTCCCCATGCATAGTGTGTGTAGCATGCCCTTCAAGTATAGCATGCATAGCATGTCCCAATGGTATGTGTAGCATATCCCCAAGGGCCTCAAAGTGAAGCAAGCAGAGGCTGTTACTACTTATTAACTTTTAGCAAACTCAGGGACATGTATCAATATCCATTTTGTGACATATACAGACATAAATAAAATAGAAGGAAACCATATTTAAGCAGCTGCTGTCATTAATTTTAGCAAAGTTAGGATTATCTATTTTCGAAAAATGTCAAAAAAAAATGTCCAGTACATTTAAGCTGAAGTTGTTATTAATTTTAGCGAAGTCAGGATTATCTATTTTTCAAAAAAGTGTCAAAAAAATGTCCAGTACACAAAGCTGTTATTAATTTTAGCAAAGCTAGAATTATCTATTTTTCGAAAAATGTCAAAAAAATGCACTGTACATTTAACCTGGAGCTGTTGTCAATTTTCACAAAGTCAGGATAATTTATTGATATCTATTTGCGAAAAAATGTCAAAAAAGTACAGTACATTGAAGCAGAAGCTGTTATTAATGCCCAGCCAAAGCCAGAGAAGCCTAGAGACTGACAGAGAAACCCAGAGCCCAGCCAAAGCCATAGTAAGCCAGCCATCAGTATAGCCAGAGGGGAGTGCCTGGTAAGCGGCTTTACAGTAAATAAAACAATAAAACAAACCACATTTAAAAGCAGAATCTATTGTCATTAATTTTAGAGGAAACCTATTGATGTCAATTTTCGAAAAAAACCTGAAAAATATTGATATTAAAATTATTTTTTTCAGCAGTCTTTAGTTATTTAAATCTATTTTCAAAAAAAATCACAAAAATATAATGCACATGTGACAATACTATATGATGAAAAAAAAAAAGGAACCAATAAAATTACCAACACAAATAAAAGACAATACATGGCAATGCATTAAAAATATATATATTACCTACCAATAGAAAGCCAGCCAAGCCAATAGATAGCCAGCCAGCTGAAGTGATAGACAGCCAGCCAGCTAAAGGAGGAGACAGCAGACAGAGCAGACAGCAGACAGCAGACAGCAGCCAGAGCAGACAGCAGAGAGAGGAATCACCGGTTGGGCAGGTTCCTGGCATTCCCTCCTTACCGTTCGGCCTTTATACTGCGCGCACGTGCCGTGCACGGACCACGCTCGCGTATGCGCGCTCTGGTCGCGAACGGGTCACGTGACCGCTGCGCGTTCTATGCTCACGGCTGCGCCGCTGACCCAATTTGGAACGCAAACGGTCACGTGACCATGCTGCGCAGGTTCTTGGCTCGCGCTCCAGGTTCACGCCGGTCTGCCGGTCACGTGACCGCTGCGCAGCGTTGGTGCTTGCGGCTGCGCCGCTCGCCGCTGACATAAGTTTTACGTAATATTATTCGTAAGCGCGCCCACAACCTCCCACCGTGCTACTTTCACCTATAGGAACTAGGTGGGTACCCGCGCTTCGCGCGGGGGTGTAAGTCAAGCACCTTGGTAAGGTCAAATGCATAAGTAAGGTCAAGTGAATCAGTAAGGTCAAGTGAATCAGTAAGTTCAAGTGCATTGGGGTAAATAGGATCATGCAAAATATATCCCTGATCATATAGTATCATGAATCATGTATGCACCCATGGAACAGCCGAACATGCAGAGCTCTCTCTTGACCTCTGGGATGGGCCTCCCAGCGACTCTAGACATGAAAGTGGTAATAGTCTTGACTGAATCATCAGAGATTTTAAGATTGCACCTATTGTCATAATCCACAGATTTCAAAGCTTGTGCATTGTGAAATAGATCCAATAGTGATCTTGGGGATCCTGAATTTTGACAATGTGGTTATATCGATATGCCAGCTGATCCTCCGGTGACACTCTCACAGAACCAGAAACAATACCAAAATCAGAAATGGGGGAAGACCCAAAGTGCAGTTGGATAGCATGTCCTCACACGTAACGTGTCCTCACAGGTACCATGTCCCCACATGTAACGTGTCCTCACAGGTAGTGTGTCCCCACACGTAACGTGTCCTCACAGGTAGCGTGTCCCCACATGTAACGTGTCCTCACAGGCAGCGTGTCCCCACACGTAACGTGTCCTCACAGGTAGCGTGTCCCCACACATAACGTGTCCCCACTCCCCACACGTAACATGTCCTCACAGGTAGTGTGTCCCCACACGTAACGTGTCCTCACAGGTAGCGTGTCTGTCAGGGGACACCCTGTTTTCCATTTCCAGTTCCGACACCACACCCAGTTCCGACTCCATTTCCGACTCCGCTTCCGGTTCCGATTCCATCTCCGCATCCGCTTTCGGGAACAATTCCGCTTCTGGGAGAACTTCCACCAGTTCCGTTCGCCTTGCCAGTTCCACTCCAATTTCCGACTTCCGCCCCGGAACAGTGTCGGAAATCAAGCGACTCGCATAATAGGTGGCATCAAGGGTCGATCAAGGGTCAGGGGGATGCAGGGTTGATGGCGGGTGCCAAGCGTTGTCCCTGGCTGCGCAGCGTAGTATAATACGGGCTCGCTGACATTGGGGGTCCTTAGACTTTTCTCTTTGGATTTCCCCTTGTCAGGTGAGAACCCCCTCTCTTGTATGCTCTGTTCATTTATACATACTTTGGATTTCCCCTTGTCAGTTGTGTGGTAGTGTGATCTCCACGACTAGCCAGGGTTGCCCTTACAGCAGAAAAGTCTCTCCCCTAGAGGACCGGCGGTCGTACTGCGCGTTGCATTCGCCATAGGTGCGTTCGGAATCGGAGACAGCGACTCGGAGATCGCAACCTCTTCCGCACATACAGCGTACGACAGCCCCTCTTCTTACGTCGAGCTCCCAACCCCGGAAATCCCGTCCCATATTTCTCCTTCCAACATGGATCCAGACGATCGTCTTCGGAATATGGAAGAGGAATTGACGCGGAACCGGATGAAGACCGACGCGATTGAAACAGCCTTACAAGCGATTTTGGCTAAGTTAGATATTCCACAAGGTGGTGGAAATGAAATGCTGGATGATCCGGATTTCGGAAAAGCGGAACTAGCGGAAAAGAGGATGTCCGCGAAGTTAGCAAAGGTCAAACCCGCAACTCCGGCGGACTTTGACGGAGATCGGGAGAAGGGACGCGCATTCTTCAACACATGCAGCATCTACTTCGCAATTGTCGGAGACCTCTTTCCGAACGACCAGGCTCGGATTCACTGGACGTTGTCCTTTTTCAAATCGGACCGCGCAGCCCGTTTTGCAAACAAGGTGATCCGACATGAAGCGAAGGGCAAGGGGAACTACTTCCGGGACTGGGACGCGTTCGAGAAAACATTTTCCGACCAGTTCTGCCCGAAAAACGAGCAGCTCACAGCCCTTACAAAGCTCGAGGGGACGAGCTGGTACCAGGCCAAAGATCCGGTCGATGACTACATCGATCGCTTCCAGGAGCTCATCGACCTTGCGGAATATGACGACGACAAGACGATCGTCATCAAATTCCGACGAGGACTTGATCCGACGCTCCAGAACCAAGTTGCGCTGCTTGGGGATGGAGCTCCGGATTTTGATGACCCGGAAGGGTGGTACCAAGCTGCGCAGAAGGTTTCTCGGAACAGGGAGGCAAATGAGGCCTTTGTGGAGACGAGCCGGAACATGACACGCAGTTCCACTCGTCCTACTCCACCTGTGCCAAAACCCGGAAGCGCATTCATTCCCACACGGAAATTATTTCCGATGCTTGCTCCGCCTGCTCCTATTAGGAACCATAGCCCTCCTCCCTCGAAGAGTGGCCCTGCCCCGATGGATGTTGACCGCATGCGCGGAAAAGGCCACGGAACTATCACCTGCTTCCGCTGCCGACAACCAGGCCACTACGCTCGCGAGTGCCCCCAAGCCTTTGATATCCGGCTTATGACCACAGAGGAGAAACTCGAGATCCTTCCAGAGTTCCTCGCGCTTGCAGACATAAATGGAGTGCCCACTGCGGAAGTGCTTTCCGAAAATGCGGAACATGGTCTGCCGGAAGCGGAAGATGCATCGGATTTTGTGACACGCAGCGGGTGAGATGTGTGCCCCTGCTGCCTGTACATAACCGGTTTGCCTGTCTTGAAGTAGAGAATGAAAAGCCCCCACTCCCCTCACTTCGTACAGACCCACCGGATAAAGTCGCACAAAAACCAAATCTGACACCCCATCCATCCCGCATCCGCCCTTGGGAGAGACGCCTTCCGAAGCGCTATGTTGTTGCTGCCACCCCTGGCCCCAAGTCACTAGTCATTAAGGTGGAGATCCAGACGACAGATACGGCGGAAGTCAAATCCGGACCCGCCCTTGTCGATTGCGGGGCCACTGGTCAGTTTATGGACCGGGACTATGTGGAACGGAACCGACTGACCACGCGGAAGTTGCAACGTGCAATCCCGGTGTTCAATGTGGATGGAAGCCCCAATGAGGCAGGGTCCATCACGGAGATAGTAGACACAATTCTCCGCTACGATGGACACTCGGAACGCACTTCCTTTGCAGTCACCAGCCTGGGGAAGCAGGACATCATCCTCGGGTTTACCTGGCTTCAGGAGCACAACCCGGAGATCAATTGGCAGACTCGGAAGGTACTGATGAGTCGATGTCCAGCCAAGTGTCACATGTGCAGGTCGGAACTGCGGAAGGAGCGCCAGGAGCAGCGGAAGACTGAACGGCTCATACAGACATGTCGTTCTGGCCCACATCCACTGCTTGCAGAAGAAGACTCGGAAGCGGAATTTGAATCGGATTCCACTTCCGATTCCGATTCCGATTCCGATCCCGACGTCATCCGACTCGACCCGGAAGACATCCTGGCGGAAGGGGAGCGCTTGCTGTACGTAAACCTTCCGCCGGAGGCGGAACACATCCGCGCCACCGGAATATTTCGCAACGCCTTGCTGAAGCCTCCAAGAGGCATGATAGAGTAGAGGCGGAAATTCCGGAGTACCTGCGAGAGTTCGAGGACGTCTTTTCCAAGGAGTCGTTTGATACCCTGCCTCCACGGAAGCTGTGGGACCACGCCATCGAGTTGGAGCCTGGGTCAAAGCCCACCAACTGCAAGGTCTACCCGCTGTCACCCAAGGAGCAGGTAGAGCTCGATGCGTTCCTTGCGGAAAACCTCCGTACAGGGAGGATCCTCCCCTCCAAGTCACCCATGGCATCTCCGGTGTTCTTCATCAAGAAGAAGGATGGCTCGCTCAGACTTGTGCAGGACTACCGGGCCTTGAATGCGATCACGATCAAGAACCGGTACCCCATTCCACTCATTTCCGAACTGATCACACAACTCCGCGGGGCGAGGTACTTCACTAAGCTGGATGTCCGCTGGGGCTTCAACAATGTCCGGATCCGGGAGGGAGACGAGTGGAAGGCCGCATTCCGCACCAATCGAGGACTCTTTGAGCCACAGGTCATGTTCTTTGGCCTCACCAACAGTCCCGCCACATTCCAGACGATGATGAATGACATTTTCCGTGACATGATAGCAGAAGGGGTTGTCTGCGTCTACCTCGATGACATCCTCATTTTCACGAAAACAATGTCCGAACATCGGGAAGTCGTGCGGAGAGTGCTGGAACGGCTCCGGGAGTACAACCTGTGTCTCAAGCCGGAAAAGTGCGAATTTGAGCGGACGCGGATAGAGTATCTTGGGGTGATTGTGTCGGAAGGAAAGGTGGAAATGGACCCGGTCAAAGTTTCCGGTGTATCGGATTGGCCCGTGCCGCGAAACAAGAAGGAGGTCCAGTCCTTCATTGGGTTTGTCAATTTCTACCGGCGGTTCATCAAGGACTTCTCCTGCCACGCCCGTGCCCTCTTCGACCTCACCAAGAAGGAGGTTGGATGGCGGTGGGGAGAGCCGGAACAGACTTCCTTTGACAAACTCAAGGAGCTGATCACTTCCGCCCCGGTCCTGATCTTTCCCGACGACTCTCGCCCTTATCGAGTCGAGGCGGATTCTTCCGACGCAGCTACCGGAGCGGTCTTGTCACAGCAGTCATCGGAAGATGGTGGGGGGTGGCATCCGATTGCCTTCTTCTCTAAGAGCCTTAGTCCGGTCGAGCGGAACTATGAGATCCATGACAAGGAGATGCTGGCAATCATCCGAGCGCTGGAGGAGTGGCGACACTTCCTCGAGGGTGCTCTATGCCCTTTTGAGATCTGGACAGACCACAAGAACCTCGAGTATTTCCGCATGGCTAAGAAGCTGAACCGACGACAAGCACGGTGGTCCCTACACCTGTCCCGGTTTGACTTCATGCTCCACCACCGCCCCGGCCGCACCATGGGCAAGCCCGATGCCCTATCCCGCCGCGCGGATCACGGAAGCGGAAGTGGAGACAACGCGGATATGACACTGCTCCGCCCAAGTCTCTTTGCAATCCGTGCCCTAGAAGGAGTAACTGCAGTTGGGGCGGAAGCGGAAATGCTCCGGGATATCCGGAGGCAGTACCGGAATGGAGAGAAGGAGGAGTCGGTGGTGAAGGCAGTGGAGGAACTCCGGAAGGGGCACTCACGGTCTGTACGGGCAGCGGAATGGTCGGAACGTGATGGACTGCTCCACTTCAGAGGCAAGGTCTATGTTCCGGGTGGGGCGGACCTCCGCCGTCGCATCGTGTCCCAGCACCATGACACACGGGTCGCTGGGCATGCTGGCAGGTGGAAGACGCTGGAGTTAGTGGCTCGGAATTACTGGTGGCCTCAGATGTCCCGCTACATCGGACAGTACGTGAAGACGTGTGACCTTTGTCTCCGAACCAAAGCGCAACGACGTCCGCCCGTCGGAGAACTTGTTCCGCTCCCGATTCCCGAATCCCGCTGGGACACCATCAGTGTCGACTTCATCGTTGAACTCCCAGAGTCTCATGGCTACGACGCGATCATGAACGTCGTGGATTCGGTGAGCAAGGTGTCCCACTTCATTCCGACGCACACGACGATCACAGCCCTCGGAGCGGCCCGCCTGTTCCTTGCACATGTCTGGAAGTTGCATGGGCTCCCGAAGCAAGTCGTTTCCGACCGAGGTCCGCAGTTTGTCGCGGAACTGACTCGGGAGCTCTACCGCCTGCTCGGCATAAAGCTGGCTACCACCACAGCGTACCATCCGCAGGGTGACGGACAGACGGAACGGGTCAATCAGGAGTTGGAGCAATATCTCCGCCTCTTTGTCAATGAGAGGCAGGATGACTGGGATGAGTTACTTCCGCTGGCGGAATTCCAATACAACAACCATGTCCATTCCGCCACGCAACAGACTCCCTTCATGCTTGACTCCGGACGACACCCGCGGATGGGCTTCGAACCACGCCAGGCTGACTCCCGACTCGAGACGGTCAATGAGTTCCGAGACCGCATGGACTCCACCCTTTCGGAAGCCAAGTCGGCCCTTGCGAAGGCCAAGGATGACATGGCAAGGTACTACAACCGACGCCGGGTTCCTGCCCCAGAGTACCAAGTTGGAGACAAGGTGTACCTAGATGCAAGTGACATCCGCACCACACGCCCTTCGCAGAAGCTTGCCCACCGCTACCTTGGGCCCTTCACAGTGACGCGGAGGGTTGGACGGAATGCATACCGCCTCCGACTTCCGATGTCCATGTCCCGCCTCCACCCCGTCTTCAACGTGGTGAAGTTACTCCCTATGCTTGAGGACCCAATTCCACGTCGGAAGGCTCATCCGCCACCTCCGCCAGAAATTGTAGATGGGGAAGAGCACTACGTGGTAGAACGGATCCTGGACAGCCGGTTTGTGCGAGGACGACTCCAATTCCTCGTGAAATGGGAAGGGTATGGGTACGAGGAGAATTCGTGGGTCCCGGAGCAAGATGTTTCCGCTCCTGACAAACTCCGGGAGTTCTACAGGACACATCCAGGTGCCCCTCGCCGAATCCGCTCGCTGGCATTTCAATCCCTTGTGTCCCGTGCTTCGAGGACGCAGCACGCTAGAGGGGGGGTGATGTCAGGGGACACCCTGTTTTCCATTTCCAGTTCCGACACCACACCCAGTTCCGACTCCATTTCCGACTCCGCTTCCGGTTCCGATTCCATCTCCGCATCCGCTTTCGGGAACAATTCCGCTTCTGGGAGAACTTCCACCAGTTCCGTTCGCCTTGCCAGTTCCACTCCAATTTCCGACTTCCGCCCCGGAACAGTGTCGGAAATCAAGCGACTCGCATAATAGGTGGCATCAAGGGTCGATCAAGGGTCAGGGGGATGCAGGGTTGATGGCGGGTGCCAAGCGTTGTCCCTGGCTGCGCAGCGTAGTATAATACGGGCTCGCTGACATTGGGGGTCCTTAGACTTTTCTCTTTGGATTTCCCCTTGTCAGGTGAGAACCCCCTCTCTTGTATGCTCTGTTCATTTATACATACTTTGGATTTCCCCTTGTCAGTTGTGTGGTAGTGTGATCTCCACGACTAGCCAGGGTTGCCCTTACAGTGTCCCCACATGTAACGTGTCCTCACATGCAGCGTGTCCCCACACGTAACGTGTCCTCACAGGTAGCGTGTCCCCACACATAACGTGTCCCCACTCCCCACACGTAACATGTACTCACAGGTAGTGTGTCCCCACACATAACGTGTCCCCACTCCCCACACGTAACGTGTCCTCACAGGTAGCGTGTCCCCGCACGTAACGTGTCCTCACAGGTAGTGTGTCCCCGCACGTAACGTGTCCTCACAGGTAGTGTGTCCCCACACGTAATGTGTCCTCAAAGGTAGCGTGTCCTCACAGGTAGCATGTCCCCCCAGGTAGCGTGTCCTCACAGGTAACGTGTCCTCACGGGTAGGGTGTCCCCACAGGTAGCGTGTCCCCACACGTAATGTGTCCTCACAGGTAGCGTGTCCTCGCACGTAACGTGTCCCCACAGGTAGTGTGTCCTCACATGTAACATGTCCTCACACATATCAGGGACATGTATCAGTATCTATTTATATAGACATAAATAAAATAGCAAAAGAAACCACATTTAAGCAGCTGTTGTCATTAATTTTAGCAAAGCCTGGATAATTTATTGATATCTACCTTTTGAAAAAATGTCAAAAAATGTACAGTACATTTACCCTGAAGCTGGTATTAATTTTAGCAAAGTCAGGATAATTCATTGATATATATATTTATTTTTCAAAAAAAGATAAAAAAAAACACACTACATTAAAACAGATGTTGTTATCAACTTGAGCAAAGTCAGTATAAGTTATTGATATCCATTTGCGAAAAAATGTCAAAAAAATTTACAGGATAGTTAAGGTGGCTGAGGTTAGCCAGTTAGATTTATTGATGTCTATTTGGGAAAAAATATCGAAAAATGTACAGGATATGTAAGTTGGCTATTGTTAAGGTTAGCAAGTTAGGTTTATTGATATGTATTTGCGAAAAAATATCAAAAAAATATACAGGACATTGAAGCAGAAGCTGGTGTCAATTCACAGCCAGAGAAGCCCAGAGACACCCAGAGACACACACAAAGACACCCAGAGCCCAGCCAAAGCAATAGTAAGCCCACCAGTACAGCCAGAACACAGGAAGACACCAGTGGGGAGTGCGGTTCTGCAGCATCACTCTCTTTATACCAAGTGAAGGGTCGTGCACAGACCACCCTCGCGTATGGTCGTGATGAACGCGAACCGGTCACGTGACCTGTGACGCTGAATGGTCTGGCCTGGGCCAGGGGCCTAGGGCTCGCGGCTGCGCCGCTCGCTCCGCTGACCTAATTCTTACGTAACATTATTTGTAACATTATTAGTCAGCGGTGCGCCCACAACCCACTGAGCACGTTTAACTCTTAGACTAGGTGGGTACCCGCGCTTCGCGCGGGGGTGTAGGTCAAGCGCCTCGGTAGGGTCAAATGCATCAGTAAGTCTAACATATCAGTAAGGTCAAGTACATTGGGGAAAACCAAAGTAATCAATTTGCATCAAGTAAAATGAAGTCAAACACATAAACCATATCAAGAGAAGTGGATATTAAAAATCAAGGAGCTCTAAGTAATACATCTTTATATACAATGTTGGTTGTGTCCAAACCCTCCTCAAGCAAGACCTTCACTCTGTTCCAATTGGTCCCTCTTGATACACCAACATACAACTGACCATGTCCAAACACTGGATATCTTAGGTCCAGCCCAACCGTTCCCAAAGACTGTCCCTGAGACTTGTTGATAGTCATTGCAAATGCCAAACGCACTGGAAACTGCCTCCTTTGCAGCACAAATGGCAACTCTCCCTCTGATGGCTTAATGATGATCCTGGGGATGAAAGCAATATTGCCTGCACATGGACCTGAGATGATCCTGACCTCCAACACTCTAATGCTTATCCTCACCAACCGCAACCTTGTCCCATTGCATAGTCCTTGCTTCTGATCCAAATTGCATAACAGCATCAGAGGCACTCCAGGCTTGACTTCCAAGCGAGCAGGAGGAAGAGAGCCCATCTCTATGGAATTCAGATACTCCACAGGATACCGATCTGCATCGTCGGATTCTTCAATGGAATTTGCGCAGTGCAAGACCTGAGCATCACCTGGAAACTCCCTAAACACCATGGAATTGATCTCATTGACCTCAGTGTTTCTGGCACAGAGGATGGCACGCTCCAAAAAGTAATTGTCCTGGGCAGGGACATGATTGCCAATGCCAGGGTATATTTCCTGGATCAGATCTTCAATTCCAGGGCCACAAACCATGTGAGGAGGGAGTGAGAACGTATGATCTAGTGGGAGATCCTTTCCCTGGCCCACATTCTGCAGCCATTCTGCAAACCTGGCTCTGTCAGGGTCATTTCTCACCCACATGTTCTCTGTCAGATGGAGGACATTGATCTTTGGCCACAGATATGACTTCTGAAGGGTAGCTCCCACAATATCCTCCTTGGAGCCTTTAGGGACAATTGGGAGAGTCTGCTGAAAGTCACCTCCAAAGGCGACTGTGATGCCACCAAAGGGTCTGTCAGGCTGGTCAAGGAAATCCCTCAGTGTCCTGTCAATGGCCTCTATGGCATGGCGATGCTGCATTGCAGCCTCATCCCAGATGAGGAGACTGGCCCGTCTCAGCATGTCAGCCTTGTCAGAGTTCTTTTTGATGGAGGAGAAAGAGCGCTCATGGACAGGAATGGGAATTCCAAGCATGCTATGAGAGGTTGTACCCTTAGTGAGGATAAGTGCAGCCATTGCAGATGAGGCTACTGCAATCACAATGAGGCTCTCCGCTCTACAGGAGTGGATTAGAGTGTTCCATGTGAATGATTTCCCGGCGCCACCTGAGCCAGTGACAAAAAACATTTGTCCATCAGGTTTCCCATGAGCATCTCTGGTCAGTGCTGACCGTAATATCTGGTCATGCGCAGACCTTTGCCCCTCATTCAGCTTGGGAACCTCCTCATCAGCCATCTGTCTCTCTTCAACAGGGTCATAGTCCCTCTGCTCAGCTATGAACCTGTTTCCAATGAGGGCCTCCCACTCGCCTGCCACCCGAGGCATATCATCAAAGCTGCTCAAGGACATTCCACCCTGCTGGAGGATTTTTTCCAAGAGAAAGAGGCCAAAATCATAAACCTGATCGTCCTGTGGATCCTGCATACCATGTCTGATTTGGAGCTGATGTCTGAGATCATCACATATGTGCTCCCTGAAGCCATCCCACAGTCTACCGGGGCCTGATGGATTGCAATGGCCAAGGATGGTGGCAAAGAGATGTCTGAGCTGAGCACCTGTTTTCATGCCACTGGCTTCCTGGAGACACAACCTCAACTCCTGATCATCATCCAGAAGTCCCCTTGCACGACAGGCCTCCTTGTAAGTAGCATATTGTATGCCATCCACTGACCTAAGCTCCTCAAAGGATCTAGCCCCCTTGACCACTGTGAGGAGAGTGCGCACAAAAAACCTCTCTCCTGATCTAGGGTTTGCAAAGTGAAGGCGACCGATGCTATAACCTCCTTGGCGTGGTGTCCATACCTTTTCCTGTGAGTGCCAGGTAAAATGCTCAGGAAACTCCACATAGAGCAGATCACGTGCTTCAGGGTAGATATCATTGGCCTCAAAGTAAGCCATGAGCGGTGTCTTTTTCGCCTCAGCCCTTTCCAGGATGTTGTCCACATCCTGGTTGGGATCAAAGATGATTGTGTGATGGTCCTTTTCATGGACTGGCAGTGCCATGACTGCAGGCACCTGGGTGTGGATTTCCCGCTCCAGCAACCTCCAACAGGCCTCATGAGCACTGACATAGCGAGCGTCCAGGTACTGCTTAATTTCATCCTGGGTGCGACCAAACTCCATGGTGGTCCGATCATGGCCCTTGTAAAGATACTTGTGGATATACTTGATACACCTCACATTGATGGTGAGTTCAGGGTTGATGTGACACCAGAATTTGAGCAAGAGCAGAGGAGAGTATGGCACAACCCATCTGTTGTCCAGCATGTCACCTCTGACATTGTGCAGCCTTCCATCATTGCGACGACGATATTTTGGATATCCATCCTCATTCAGACTGGTTTCCTCACAGAATGGCTTTGGGAAGTTTTCTTGCACTTGCCATTTTCCATGCAGGGTGCGTTTGGTTTCATTTGTCCACAGGGACCATGTGTCATCAGCTCACAGACCAACCGGTAGAGGACAGGATGAGTCTCTGGATCAGGGAACTCTGCTGAAATCATTGAATCCACCTCATGTGGATGTCTGATCTTGGAACCTCTTTCAAACCAGATAAGAATATGCATGTGTGGGAGTCCCCTTTTCTGGAATTCAATGGTGTGGACGCGAGCGACGGTCTCCCCAAAAATCTTTTCCTTGACGATCAAGTCAATGAGGTATTTCTTTTTGAGCTGGAACACCCGCGACACCAGGTCAGGCCTGTCCTGAGGAGATTGTCCGGGCAACAATGCATCCAATACCTCCTGCCAGTTGGGATTGGCAGTCATGGTAATAAAGAGATCGGCCACACCATGCTTCCTTGAAATGGCCAGAGAGTTCTGCAGGTTTTCCTGCATGTCCGTGTCCCCCCTGAAATGTGGCAGGCAGAATGGATCTTATGCCCAAGTTGTTTGGATCTCTGTCATTGTCATTGCGATGAAAGGCATCCATCATCTGGTTATACATCTCAGCACGGAGAGTGTGTTGATTTGTCCTGATCCACCACAGCCTGCTTTGCTCTGCAGCAGCCCAAGAGTCTACAATGTACTGCTGGAATAATTTGCCAGCACGCAGGAGTGTTGTAGGTTCTTCTGTTCTCTGGAAGAGACGATAGGAATGGAACTGAATTTGGGTGACACGCCCACTTCGCTCACGCCCGCCTGGTAATTGGCGATAGCGAATACCAGGTTGCCACCCCAACTCTCCCCTGGGAAAGAGCAAGACATAGTGAAGAGAGGCATAGTTTGGATTCATATCGGATACCCTTCGAAAGCGCCCACCTTTGAGCTGGACAATAACATCCCTATGTTCAGGGATGATGCCATCTCCAGGAAGAACCACCGCAATCTCATCTGCAGTAGGGATATTATACCTCCTAGGATCCCTGTGTTCCCTGTACGTGAGCCTAGCCCGGATCTCACCATTCTGTCCCTGAGCTCTGAGCCTCTCAGCCGCTTGTCTATATATGGGAACATGAGGATTGCATAGGAGGAGCATTTCCTGCAAGTCTCCCATGATAGTTGGAGACAGACCTGGGTTACGCGCGTTCCTCTGTGCCAAAGCCAATGCTGGATCATATATATAAAGTTGGGCATACTGTATCCGCCTCCCAGGGTTAGGGATGAGAGAGCCATGAATATGATACAGTTCGCCCTGCAGCTTGAGGACATATGGACCACGACCCTCCCGAAGCAAATCTAGATCAAACTCGGCTCCCAAGGAAGTGAATGCAAATGCAGCATTGTACTGCCTGATGTTCTTGCGAAACTGTTTGGCCTCAGGGTCCTGGCCCTCTAAGAGCCGTCTCAATGGCTGAGGGAGCACTGGCAGCTCTGGAAGCTGCACCTTTCCTTCCATACAGCAATCACCAAATCTGGGCCGCCGATTTGAGGATTTCTGCAGGCGTTCTGCCATCCAGTGTAATGCTCCACAGTCAGGGCAGGGAATAACCATGGGACCCAGATCATGACGCTGCACATCTGCCTCAATTATTCTAGAGCGACCAAGTGGAACAGGAGGAGGAGGTCGCTGAGGACGCTGCCGAGGTACAGGGAGTGGCTGAGGAGGCTGAGGAGGTGCAAGGAGTGGCTGAAGAGGCTGTGGAGGTGCAGGGAGTGGCTGAGGAGGCTGAGGAGGAGCAGGGAGTGGCTGAGGATGCTGAGGAGGTGCAGGCAGTCGCTGAAGAGGCCGCAGAAGTGCAGGGAGTGGCTGAGGAGGCCGAGGAGGAGCAGGGAGTGGCTGAGGAGGCTGAGGAGGTGCAGGCAGTCGCTGAAGAGGCCGCAGAAGTGCAGGGAGTAGCCGAGGCATTGGTCTTACTGCATTAGCCTGAGCCCGCAATGCTGCCACTCCTGCAGAACCTACTACAGGAGGAGGAGGAGCTGGTTGTACAGATGCGCGCCTGTGCCTTCCCAAAGGCTGCAATGCAGCTGCCTGAGCACGCAAGTCTGCAATGGCTGCTGAACCTACTACAGGAGCTGGCTGTACAGGGTCTGGCCTATGTCCTCTCAGGGGCTGCCATGGTGTGATAACTGCTAACTGAGCACGAAGGGCTGCCACCTGCTCTGTAGGACTGGGATCAGGAGCACGTGATGGTCCCGCAAGCCTTGGAGCAAGTGATGGCCCAGCAAGCCTTGGAGGATGTGATGGCCCAGCAACAGGTTGTTGAAAAGGATCAGCTGCATTGCTTCTAGGAGGAGGGTGAGGGATGGCAAAAGGTGGGGGTGGTGGAGGGAGTGACTGGTCCCGATCTCTGATACGCGCTCTCCGATCAGTGTGTGGTGTCATTAACCGCTGCTCCCTCGCCTGTGCACGCTCCCGCTGACGGTTACTCTCTGGAGTAGATGGATCCCTGAGAAATGCAGGCATAAGAGTAGTGAGACAATAAAGCTGCCAATATCAGACTTACATTGCACACAGACCAAGGCAGACTCAGAAGAATTTATTTATTGATTTCTCTTTATCATAGAAACAGAAACAAAATTAACCTAAAAAACAAACATCAATGGCAAGGAAAACCCACCAGGGGCAGGGATGAGAGCCAGGAATGATGGGGAGGCAGTGAGAGGAGAAACCAGGGCTGAAAGGAAGTCAGCAACTGATCAAAATATTCGAAGAAAGCACAACAATCAAAAAGAAGATAACCAAAAGTGAACATTAATGGAAGAAATCACGCACCAGGGGCAGTGATAACAGCCAGGCAAGATGGGGAGGCAGTGATAGGAGCAACCTATGTTGAAAAGCAGTCAGAAAATGATTAAAAAAGCGAAAATAACAACAATAAAAAAGAAGATAAAAAAGCGAAAATCAATGGCAAGGAAAACACACCAGGGGCAGTGATGAGAGCCAGGAAGGATGGGGAGGCAGTGAGAGGGGCAACCTATGCTGAAAAGCAGTCAGAAAATGACTAAAAAAGCGAAAATAACAACAATAAAAAAGAAGATAAAAAAGCGAAAATCAATGGCAAGGAAAACACACCAGGGGCAGTGATGAGAGCCAGGAAGGATGGGGAGGCAGTGAGAGGGGCAACCTATGCTGAAAAGCAGTCAGAAAATGACTAAAAAAGCGAAAATAACAACAATAAAAAAGAAGATAAAAAGCGAAAATCAATGGCAAGGAAAACACACCAGGGGCAGTGATGAGAGCCAGGAAGGATGGGGAGGCAGTGAGAGGGCAACCTATGCTGAAAAGCAGTCAGAAAATGAATAAAAAAGCGAAAATAACAACATAAAAAAGAAGATAAAAAAGCAAAATCAATGGCAAGGAAAACACACCAGGGGCAGTGATGAGAGCCAGGAAGGATGGGGAGGCAGTGAGAGGAGCAACCTATGCTGAAAAGCAGTCAGAAAATGAATAAAAAAGCGAAAATATTAGCAATAAAAAAGAAGATAAAAAAGAAGATAAAAAAGCAACAATCAATGGCAAGAAAACCCACCAGGTGCAGTGATGAGAGCCTGGAAGGCACAGACAGAGAAAGCCAGCAAGAGGAGAGAGATAGCCAGTGGCAGAGAGAGAGAGAGAGAGCCAGCACGCTGCACAGCTGTGCGTTCCTGCGGAGGAACGGCAGACCGCTCGGTCTGAAGCAGCGACCGGTCGCCGGATGTGGCCAGTTGGGCGCTTGAACCGGTGCTGCTGCGCAGCGTTCTTGGCTCGCGGCTGCGCCGCTCGCGTCCGATTGGCCAGCTGACCAATGCTGACCTAAAACCTGACATAAGCACCGCCCACAACCACCCACCCCCCGCGTTTAACTCTTAGACTAGGTGGATACCCGCGCTTCGCGCGGGGGTGGCAAGTCAAACGCATCAGTAAGTCTAATGCATCAGTAAGTCTAACCATCGGTAATCTAACATATCAGTAAGGTCAAGTGCATTGGGGAAAATCAAAGTAATCAATTTGCATCAAGTAGATATCAGAAATCAAGGAGCTCTAAGTAATACATCTTTATATACAATGTTGGTTGTGTTCAAACCCTCCTCAAGCAAGACCTTCACTTTGTTCCAGCTTGTTCCCCTTGAAACACCAACATACAACTGACCATGTCCAAACACTGGATATCTCAGGTCCAGCCCAACCATACCCAAAGGAGACTTGTTGATGGTCATTGCAAATGCCACACGCACTGGAAACTGTCTCCTCTGCAGCACAAATGGTAATTCCCCCTCTGATGGTGAAATGGTGATCCTGGGGATGAAAGCAGTATTTCCTGCACGTGGACCTGAGATGATCCTGACCTCCAACACTCTATTCCTCATCCTCACCAACCGCAACCTTGTCCCATTGCATAGTCCTTGCTTCTTATCCAAATTGCGCAACATCATCAGAGGCACTCCAGGCTTGACTTCCAAGTGAGCAGGAGGAAGACTGCCCATCTCTATGGAATTCAGATACTCCACAGGATACTGCTCTGCAAAGTCGGTTTCCTTGACAGAATCTGCACAGTGGAAGACCTGAGCATCACCTGGAAACTGCCTCAACACCATGGAATTGATCTCATTGACCTCAATATTTCTGGGACAGAGGATGGCCCGCTCTAAAAATAATTGTCCTGGGCAGGGATTGCATTGCCAATGCCAGGGTATATTTCCTGGATCAGCTCTGCAATTCCAGGGCCACAAACCATGTGAGGAGGGAGTGAGAAGGTATGATCTAGTGGGAGATCCTTTCCCTGACCCACATTCTGCAGCCATTCTGCAAACCTGGCTCTGTCAGGGTCATTTCTCACCCGCATGTTCTCTGTCAGATGGAGGACCTTGATCTTGGCCACAGATATGACTTCTGAAGGGTAGCTCCCACGATATCTCCTTGGAGCCTTTGGGACAATTGGGAGAGTCTGCTGAAGTCACCTCCAAAGGCAACCGTGATGCCACAAAAGGGTCGTCAGGCTGGTCAAGGAAATCCTCAGTGTCCTGTCAATGGCCTCTATGGCATGGCAATGCTGCATTGCAGCCTCATCCCAAATGATGAGCCTGGCCAGTCTCAGCATATCAGCCTGGTCAGAGTTCTTTTGATGGAGGAGAGAGAGCCCTATGGACAGGAATTGGTTCCAAGCATGCTGTGAGAGGTTGTCCATTAGTGGGATAAGTGCACCATTGCAGATGAGGCTACAGCAAGCACAATGAGACTCTCCGCTCTACAGG
>WHVA01000795.1:0-35155 GCA_015179125.1 Gautieria morchelliformis
TTAAAACTTTGTTCTATATGTTGCAGGCATATAAGCCCTTGGAAGGGCATGGTGTTGCTTTAGGATGAATATATGTGCTTGCAGCAATGTTATGTTATTATGGGGTGTTCAAAGACCGATCTGTGATAAGTGCTTGGCTAATTTAGAGATATTTAGAGATATTTAGACGACTGGCCTCGTTGGGGATTCTCGATGCGATCCACTGGCCCAAGTACCGACGTTCAGTCAGATTCTGGTTCGGTCTGGGGTATTCAGACATTCAACTGTGCTGACATACTCAAACCAGAGACTATACAAGAATACCTTGAATTATGTGTAGATAATGCTACATTCTTATGGGTTCATGAGGACTTGATCTACAAATACTAACCCATAAAATGCGGTGATTGTCCCTGACTGTGGACCAGCATGGTATAATACAGGCTCACTGACATCGGGGATCCTTAGACTCTTCTCTTCAGATTTCCCCTTGTCAGGTGGGAATCCCCTCTCTTGCGTATTCTGTTCATTTATATGTATACTTCAGATTTCCCCTTGTCAGATGTGTGGTAGTGTGTTACGACTGTTCCGCTCAACCATCTCTGCCACATCCGCATATCCTCAGCACCACCTCCGCACTGCCTCCGCACCACCTCCGACTCTATTCCGCAACATCCGCACCATCCGCAACCCTCTACCTCGACCCTTGTTATTTCAGTACCCCTGGCCACCTCCAGATACTGGCCCCCGTACTTGACCCTGAACACAGCAAGATACCATTTCCGTAATTCCGTTCCTTCTGATGCCTATTGTACTTACTCGCCTTGTTCTTTGCCATTGTACTTACCCTACCCTGCACCCCCCTTGTCATCCCATTGTTCCACGTTAGTTAGTTGCCCCATATGTCTATCCGATTCCCAATTTGCTTAGTACCATACCATTACCTGTTGCTTCTGCTCTTTGTATAAAACCCCCTCATGTATGTCTCCATTTCTGCAATCAGATAATCGACTTCGATACGTGATTCCCTTCACACTGTCTCCTGTTCTTAGCACAGCGAGTTTTGCTAGTCTTGTCTCCTTCCGCTCTCGACCCTCTGTCCTCTGCCTCTTCCGCCTCTTCCGACCTTCGTTCTCCGACTCTCGACCCTCGACCCTCAGTACTCTGTTCCTGACTTCAGCCTTCTCCAACATCCGCAAGTCAATTCCGAAATACTTAGGACGGTAGTACCTCAGGGGTGCCACATATAACTTGAGCCGAAAGATCAGATAACCGTTGTTCCTCCAAAGGAACAATGTCAAAAATGATGAGCACCTGATGACAGTCAGGACTCGGAATACTCGAGCTCAAGCTGAAAGAGCTCGAGGACAAACACCGTTGTTGAAACAATGGTAACAGTGTGGCTGAACAACCAGCTGCACGAAGCAACCCAATGCATCGGCCACACTGATGCGAGGAATGAGCTGATAGGCCGTGAGCTGGAGAAAATGGCAGACGGGATTGCCGGCATAGTCACGACGGCATGTGGACTAGCAAAGTTGCTTCTGGTTCTGCGAGCATCGCTGACTGAGTCCTGCACGGACGTGCGCCAGAGCAATACAGAGATTGCCAGCATAAGGGCGACACTACAAGCTCTTGAGGACAAGAACGACTGCCGCCGCCACCGAGGGTCACACTGAGTGATGGACAGTGGGCGTGAAAGCGCCACTGAGAAGCAGCGTGAAGCGCATGACTGGCGACGAATGCCGCCACCGAACATCCCATTCGTGCAGGACGTACAGTTCAGAAATGAACCAAGGAACTGCAGGACCAATACAGCCCCAACGAAGGATGGCAAAACCATCCAACAGGCGATCCGCGAGCAGGTGGCCTCAGAAATCGACTCCGAAGACAAAGCCACGAGCCTGGAGCTCGAAGTTGAGCACTGGCAACGGAAGGAGGTACAAGCCACCCATTGCTATATGCGTGCCCTGGAGCTGCACCGACAGCACACTGAAGAGGCGCTGACGCAAGCGCAGACCACCCAGCTACCAAACGAACAGCAGGAGCGTGTCGTTCAGGAGGCCAGACAGGCACATTCTGCTCTCTCAAGCAGACTACGAGTCCAGAACGTGGGATTGACAGGGGACACCCGGCATCAATCCCTGCGAAGCAGTGAGCAGTTAGAGACTGCTACGCCACATGCAGCTGTGCAGCTGCGCGAAAGGTCGGTGGCCTTGACTCAAGGTCAAGGCATCCAGGACTAGATCGAAGGCCCACAGGAGCCATACAATGGTGTCACATGGATGATCCGTGTAGCGCCCGTGGATGCTGCAGACACAGACCCAGAAAAGTCCATGCTTATGAAAGCCAACGTAAAGCTGGCACACCCCAAGCCATACACCGGAGGTTCAGACCTCGAAAAGTCTGAGGGGTTTGTAGCGGGCATCTTGAGGTGGCGCAAGATGAACTGCCTACCAGGGCCAACCACCATGCAGATGCAGGTGGATCACCTGGGCACTTGCCTAACCGGCAAGGCCCAAGAATGGTTCGTTCGAAACGTTGAGCGTTTCGATCGTCAGGTCTGTGAATGGACCTTGGAAATGGCTATGCAAGGGTTGCAGAAGAGATTCATGCACACCCTCACATACCACCACGCGTTGAATAAGTTTGATGCGGTAGTGCAAGGCATGAAAACTGTTCAGGAAATGCTGAACAAGCTCATGAAATACTCAGTGTGGATGATACAGCCACCCAATGAATACATGCTCTGAAGATGGTTCGTGTCAGCATTGCATGATATGTTGCACAATGAAGTCCTAAAGAAGGGCTATAACACCGAGTCTAGCTTGATTGAGCAGCTCTTTGAAGCTGCCCGGATGATCGAGGAGGCATCCCAGTGTAACCAAGGGATGCGCGGGCAGAAGCCATGGCCGCAACGGCCATCACGTCACGGCTTGTGACGAGCAAGCCGGCCACACAGTCGGGCTTTAACAATCCCACTGCATTCCAGGCAAACAATGCCTTCTGCTGACCCTTGGCAACAAAGTCGCCGCAAACAGGTCTTCTGCCTGAGGCCAAACAGCCTCAGGCATCGGGAAGTTTGGCTTTGCCGAGCTACCCACAAAAACTGTCCGGACGCCCCCCAGACCGGTCACAAATCGCCCATAGCAGCGCAAGCTGCTTTGAATGTGGCCAGACAGGTTACATTAAGGCAAATTGCCCATGCCTGAAGCCAAAAGTACAGACAGCGGCCGTACGGCAGGATGACAATGGGGATCCAGAGGATCCCATCAACACCTCCTTCAAGAGATTGAAGAGGGGGAGGGTGACCCTTGGGAAACTGAGGATTAAGATGGGAATGGCAAGCCAGCAGAGGCTTGGGAACCGGAGCCATCCCAATACTATGATTGGGATGAGGACATGGCAGACAATCAGACTGCCTAGAGATCCAGTGCGAGTAGAATTGTGCCAGTAGACGAGACAGCCAAAGTCATGGCTGCTCGAACGATGGCCCCAGACAAGGCACCCGAACCGATGTATCATCATTGGAGCAAACATCGCACACGGCCTGCACGGCCACGTAGCAAGAACTGTACCCTGTTGGGGTACTGGGAGATCAATGGCACGAAGGCCCACTGTCTACTAGACAGTGGGAGTGAAGGGGTATTACTATCTCCCGAATTCATCTGTGCCACTGGCATCAAAACATGCCTTGGAACAGCCAATTGCCCTGCAATTGGTGTGCATCGGTAGTTGATCAATGATCAACTATGGGACAAACACGACCATTAAATTTGGTCATGAAACAGTCGAAGAATACTTTGACCTGGTGAACATCGAGTATTATGATGCTATCTTGGGAACTCCATTCCTAAGGAAACTAGGAGTGACCCTGGACTTTGCCAGTCCAAGGGTTATCCATGTGGGAAATGAAACCATCCCCCCAGGAAAAGTAAGCTTTGATGACGAAAAGTCGTCGAAGGGAGGCGCGGATCCAAAGGTGAGTAGAATCACCTTGGGGCCCATGCCCACCCTGGCCAATTGAAGCCAGGAGGACGAGTCTCGCGACTCATCCCCAACCTCTCCCTACACTCACAGGGAGAACACTGTCATCTCATGATGAAAGTACTAGAAAAGAGGAAAAAGCTGCCAAGCGCTGGGGGTCCAAACAGACACACATGGTGCTTGATAGCTGCCCAAGCTACAACCATTGTCCTCACAGACAATGACATCCCTCACTTGCACAAGGAATGGATGGACAAGATCACCGACCTTGTCGGCAGTATCCCATTCGAGCTCCCTCCCTTATGGGAGGTGAATCATGAGATCAATCTCATTGATCCTGACAAACGCATGCGGTATCAACTACCCAAGTGCCCCAAACACTTCCGCGAGGAATTTTCCATGAAATTAGAATGGTACACCACTGTGAAGTGGTGGATACCAGCAGTGGCCCATCAAGTGGTGCCAATGCTGTGTGTACTGAAGAAAAATGGTACTCTACGTACCATCTTCTATCTGCGACAGCAGAACGAGAACATGGTGAAGGACGTAACGCCCTTCCCGGATCAAGATGTTATCAGGAGCAATGTCGCTCGCTGCAGATACAGGACGAAGCTCGATATGTCAGAGGCATATGAGCAAATCCGTATTCGTCCTCAAGACGTCCCAAAGACAGCCTTTGCGATGATCCTTGGCATGTTTAGGAGCCAAGTGATACAGAGGAGGGATTGCAATGCCCCATCAACATTTCAACGTCTCATGAAGTCAATATTCTGCAACTGCATATGTCTCTTCATCCATGTATACATGGATGATATATTCATCTTCTTGCACTCGATGCAAGAGCACGAAGAACATCTCTGCATAGTCTTCGACAGACTATGGAGCAGTCATCTCTTCTTAAGTAAAAAGAAGGTTGACCTCTATTCAGAACGAATGGAGTGCCTTGGCCATATCATAGATGGCCAAGGAGTTCATGCGGATGGTGATAAAATGCAATGCATCCAAGAGTGGAGGAGGCCTCGTATGTTTAATGACATACAGAGGTTCCTTGGCTTTGTCCAATACCTGGCACACCACATGCCAGATGTCAGCGCATACACCACCCCCTTATTGGGATGTGTGTGCAACAACCGTCCATTTGAATGGACGCCGTTGCTAGACAAATGCTTCCAAAGCATAAGGGCATTAGCCTGCAAGGCCCCAATCCTGCACCCAATCGACGCATGGAACATGGACCTGATATGGGTTGTCACCGATGGTTCAAAATCTGGTGTCGGAGCCGTCTACAGCCAGGGACCAGATTGGAGAACCTGTCAACCAGCTGGCTTCTTGTCAAAGAAGTTCAGTGTTGCACAGCAATACTACAGAACACACGAGCACAAAACCATTGCTGTGATTGAAGCCCTCATGAAATGGGAGGACAAACTCCTAGGGCGAAAATTCACCCTAGTCACGGACCACAAGGGTCTTGAGTACTTTGAGACCCAGAAGAACCTGTCTGACAGGAAGGTCCAGTGGTGGGGGTTCTTATCCCACTTCAATTACAACACCGTCCACGTTGACGGCGTTGAGAACAAAGTAGCGGACTGTTTATCCCGCTACTATGAAAGCGACACGGGTGATGACAATCACCTCGACCACGTCTTTGTCAATGCAGATGCGCAACTACACCCGGACGGTGAGCTAATGCCCATCGACCGATACATGGAACTGTGTACAGCAGCTACGAGGCGATCGACTCACCTCGCAGAGAAGACTGAACCACGAACAATAGAAGCAGCGGTCATGAATGAAGGCTCCGCCAAGGAACCTTGCCACAACGCATCATTGCCAGACAATGATGACGACAACATCTGTGTCATTGCAGCAGGCAATGACGGAACCTCCCTATGCGTAAGCGTAGGAGAGAACATGGACCTGCCAAAGGTCTTACGCAACTCCTACCATAAGGAGCCCATGTTCGCAAAGATCATGGAGAACCCGGATGCGCATCCAAGATTTGGCATCCAGGATGGGCTGGTTTGGACAAAGAATCAGCTCAAGAGGGATGTCATAGCCATCCCTCAGAACATTTTTCAAGGGAGAAGGAGGCTGATCAAGATCATAATTGATCATGCCCACCAGACAATTGGCCACTACGGTCAACTGAAACCTTCGAACTACATTTGAAGAACATACTGGTGGCCCAGTATGGCCTCGGACATCAAGGCATTCTGCACTTCATGCGTGAAGTGTCAGACCGCAAAGACAGGCACGCAGCGGCCCATCAGACTGCTACATAGCCTGCCCATACCTGATAGACCATGGCCATTTATTGGGATCAACTTCATGGGCCCACTTCCCAAATTGAATGACTGTGATTACCTCATGGTAATCATAGATAGGCTCATGTCTCACGTACACCTGGTCCCGATGATGACGAGCATGATGGCCAAAGGAATAGCCTGGCTATTCCTCAAATAGGTTGTAAGACTTCATGGAATCCCAGACTCCATAGTCTCAGATCGAGACTCGAAATTCATGTCCATATTCTGGCGTGAACTTCAATGACTCATGGGGACGAAACTCCTCATGTCCACTGCGTCCCATCCTCCAACGGATGGACCGAGCAAACGGGCAAACCATTCGATAGGCCAGGTCCTTCGATCAGTCTTCAAGGATGATCAAAAGGACTGGGCCAACAAGTGCCCAATGGTCAAAGTTGCCTTAAACAGCAACATCAGCTCGACGACAGGGTTTGCACCCTTCAAGCTGAACCACGGATATATGCCGCGGATCAAGCTACCAATGGCTACGGACACTCCCTTCAAGGGGGTGACGCGATTCGCACAACAGGCTCAATGGAACCTGATGGCAGCACACGATGCAATCATAGACCATTGCATGACGCAGACGTTTCACGCAAATAAGAAATGTCGTGAAGGGGACATATATGCAGTGGGAGACCGCATATATCTGTTGACCCAGAACCTGACCCTGCCAAAAGGAAGGGCCAGGAAGTTAGTACCACAATATGTTGGGCCATATCATGTGAAGGAAGCCCACAATGACACCTTGACGGTAACCCTCAAATTACCGGAGGAATTGAAAAACCGACGCATCGCGCCGACATTTCATACCAACCTCATAGGACGGTATGAAGCGAACCTATTCCCTTGTCAGGAAGCAAAGTCATTTTATGACTTTGGAGAGAACAACGAGGAAGAGTGGCTCGTCAACGAGATCTTATCCCACCGATGGATAAACTCGAAGGACCTAGAGTTCCAAATCAGGTGGACTCTAGGAGACGTGACATAGGAGCCCATGTCATCGTGTAAGGACCTCGAGGCCCTAGATACCTATCTAGAGCTTCGAGGCGTGGCCAAACCTCACGACTTGCCTAAACGGCGTTAGGTCACATTGGTCATGTGTGATCACATGATGCGCCAGCCACGGTGCTATAAATTTTCGCCTCGGATCTCTCTGAAGGCACTTCGCTCCTTAAGAAGCAACCACCACCATCTTCTAACGAAGATGGATGGCATCAAAGAACCCATGGATGTTGAGCCATCAATGTCCATGACATGGCCAGCGGCTCCAAAGAAGGGAGCCGCCGCAATCTTCTTAAAGAAGTTGGCTCCTGAGAATTGGGAAATAGCGTTGTCGAACAACAGGCTTGCCATTATCCATTCCAATAAATGCGAAGGTATGACATCGCCTACGCAGTCGAAGACACCTGGCCCTGGATCACCAAAGGGGCCAGGCGAATGGCAGTTGAGGACGCTCAGGCAGAGATCGAGCGCCTCAAGCGGGACCTGGCATCTGAATGTGAGCGTGTATCACATTGGGATGACAATATCCATGAGTTGAAACAACAGCTCAAAGGAGCCCGGCGAACACACCCCACCCTGCCACGGCCAAAGGCTCAGCCTGTGGCCGGCCCATCATCCCGCCCGATGGCTCCACTGCCATCACACGATAAAGGGGTGATACTAGCCCCAGGGACCGCGCCCCTCCTGACAAGCTTGGCTCTGGCCAGCCGGATAATGGAGCCCCGCGTGGCACCCGTCGAGGATGCCCGTGCAGCGTCCAGGACAGCGACAGCGCCGTTCAAGTCGGCATACACTGACATCCCAGACAGGTGGCTGTTGGACATGTCGGTCTGGGACGATTATGACTCAGACCGGGCTGAATGTGTTTCCGTTTGGAAACGCAGAAAACACCTCCCACTGCCAGTCATAGAGAACGGACTGGCAGATGAACTAGAACATGTCAAGAATGTGTATCTAGCAGAATCATCGGCGCACAGCGTCGACGACCCCCGGCTGCACCAGGCGCTAGCCACAGCCAAGGCCCAGCACATAGGGCCTCATGCTGTGCTACCGCTGCTGGGGGCGGGAGTTATACAATGCTACCCAGGGGAAGGGGAGCTGTTGAGACACGGAGATCCACCAATCTCCGTGACGAGCTGCTTGCCACAGCCCCTAGGCAGATCGGTCCCTTGGGTTGCCGAGTGGTACCATGTCTGCCCCATAACCAAGCAGAGGTTCCAGACCTCCTTGCGCTTGCCAAGGACACCCTGGTCGACCAGCGCACACTGGAAATGAATACCGCATTCCGGTGCCTCCAAGACGAGGGCCCCTGTAAGCCCCGCCCAAATTATATAAACATTCTGGACGGCACACCAGATGACACAGTCACGGTGCTCAATGGCTGGTGGTCAAATGCCAAAGGTTTCCCTCACGCCATCTGTGATGATGTGGAGGATGGGCTAAACACAACAGATATCGATATCTGGATGTGGATACGGATCCTGGCTCCCAAAGGCAAGCCACGGTCCCCCCTCAAGTTGCCTTTAAGCAACTTGTTTGGTACGCTGCGCCAGTGGCAGGTGTTAGAATAAATGGATAGCTATATCAAACACTATTCTAAGGTCTATACAATCGTCTAACTGAGCTAACATCTGGGAGAAATAATCCATGCACCAGTAGCAGTGCCTGCCCTGGAAAGCAGGCACCTGGGCCCTGGTCAGAAGAAATATTACTATGGGACTAATAGACCCATACAGTGACATCGGACACGATGGAGATTACAGTACACTGTCCTATCTATGGACGTACTGAATAGCTACCTCAGGAGAGAGGTACAGAGATGGCAAATGCCTTGCCAAGGCTGCTGTAGGCACACAGCACAGGACACACATGATTTCTTTTCTATTCTATTCCCCTGACCAGCTCCACTGATTACGAGCTGTATTACATGTTGAAAGGGGCTTTGTACATTGCTCCAAAGTCCCAGCTTAGATACTTGTCAGTAGGACAAGTATCCCCATCATTGTTCCTGCTCCACAGCTGTATGCAGCCTGTGGAGCATTTCCACATTATCCTGACCCATTCACTCACTATCTTGAACACTGGTACTCACTACTATTTTAGTATAAGTAGCTACCATAAATGTAGGAACAAATCATCCAGAATATCATCCAGAAATATCCATGATTCACTGTTTCACCTCCTGAAGTAACTGTAGACTTGTTTGATAGCTACAGAGCTTATTTCTTGATAGATTTCTCTAATTCCTTGTTGAGAGTCTACTATAACTGGTTACACTATACTGTTACAAAAGCCAAAGCTTCGGACCCCTTGTTCCTCTGTTCTCGCCTGTTTCTTCCTCGACTCGGTCACGTGACCTACATCAATCAGTGACGCACTCGCCCCACAGAGCTTAGTCAGCTCGCGCATATACCCTGCAAAGGGGTGCACGAAGAGTCCCCACTCCCTGAGTCACCAGATATATCCATTCTAATATATCTAATCTATTATTCCTAAAAGCAGGAACTTGTGACCGACATCACAATCCCTTCCCCCACCGCGCACACCCTTCGGGCCTCGATCACTGGGACCTTCCAGTTGGAAACAGACTCGTGCATGAGATCCCGCTGAAGGAATTCGCGTCATGGCTGGCCCTCCATGGTGGCGTGAATCATGACCATATCCCTTGGATCGAGGGATACTTTCAACGACTTCGAGATAAGGAAGTTGTGAACACTGCTGCGCACTAGGGCTGCGCACCGTCCGTATTACGGATATGGCCGTACAATGTATGGTGAGTTGACAGGTACGGCAGACCGTATACCGTCCATATTTTCAGTACCTCTCCCCTCTGACGATACAGTACGGGTATGGTACCATCCGTATTATGGTTCAAGCTATTAGAGGGTCAGTTAGTGACTTATTCGTGTAGATATAACATTGCATGGCATTAGTATGTTGGGCCTATGCGACCTACACAGGTAGCTACGCTTTATGTCAGCCTATGCAGACTATTTAGGCAGGCCCGGTGTATGTGCCAGCCGGAGCGCCCATCAGGCGGTGCCTTTTTGGGCTCAGCTAACAGGTTTTCGGTGTTTACCGATGCATGCCGTATATTGCCATACATGGCCGTATTTGTATGGTAGCATACGGCGTCAACCTGTACCGTATACCGTGCCGTCGGCACAGGACACAGACCCTTGACAGTACGCGTGCAGTGGCTGTAACACGGCGCCGTACAGCCGTGGGTTTATGGCACGGTGTGCAGCCCTACTGCATGCACGGGGCAGCGGCGGCACAAAAAGGGACTGAAGTTGTCCCAGCGCGCCCACAAGAAAGCAGCTGTGAGCACCTCAGAGCAGCTCGATAAGGAACTGCTCGCATCCCGCCCCTGGGTCCACAACCTGATCCGGTCGCAGACACTGCATTCATCCAGGAGATGGAGATCAACCCATCTCTTGAAATGGGTCCGTATCAGCCCAGAGCCGGACCCGGCCCATCCACATCCACTCACACGGATGCGATGCATGTGGATCCCTGGCCCCTGCCGGCTCCATACGAGGATGTCCCAATGGATGACTCTCCCTCAGCCAAGAACAAGGACCTCGACGCCAAGATCTATGTGGAGTAGGGGAGGGTGTAAATATACATGTATTTACCTGTATTGCCACGAGGCAATACATAATATCTGGTAGCTTACATAGCACCAGTGGGTCCTTGCAAACCCACTGTATAGTTCTTGCATGGGAACCCTCCAGGATTCCCCAGCTTAATCTTACCTGTAACCGTCACCACATCGTATTAGAATCACCACAGTTTGGTTGAGTTCTGCTACCTTGTGACAACACAAATAATAAGCCACCCATCTTACACTCATAGCTGAGGTTAGGCTGGACTGAGGCAGGAAACCAAGTGCCAGCCACCATGGTGCATCCCCAAGCCCTCTTCAATTCAGCTGTTGATGTCGACAGCGTCAACAACCCCTTCAACAAGATGGTCCTCACTCAGGCTGTGGGACCCTCAGGTGAGGACTTGCCTGAGGTGCAACACAAGGTGTGCCCAATGCTCAGTGAGGCTGATGCCATTGATATGCGGAAGCCGTGGCAGGAAGGTCCCAAGAGCCAGAAGGTAAGTTCATCCTTGGATTGTGTTCATAACCTTGCTAACCCTTGGCAGTACAAACAGATGCTGTTTGCATACCACCCCTCCAACTTGTTCTTGTGTGGGTACAAGCTCGCTGATGGCAGACCTTGCAATGAAGGAACAATAAATGACATGCAGCAAAAATCCACAAAACTCCGCACACATCTAATTCATCTCAGCCTTAGTCATCACCTCAGCTCAGTTCATGCAGACACACCACCTCGCCATTGAAGCCCTCATCAGTTATTTATCAGTTTCACCATGCCATCCATCAGATCATCTTTGAATTCTATTCCTCTTCAGTCCCTGGACTCCCTTACATCTAATGCAGCATCACGATGGTCACTCAACTTGGAAAATATTCGATGTCATGCAGAGCTTCATAATATTGTTCATCCCCTGACGCCCTCAGCAGCTCAGCTTTTGACGAAGCATCCCCATCCCTATTTTCTGATGTCCTTTGCCATGGGAGATTCAGTATTTTTCCAAGATTCACCCAAACCATTTATATTTCTTGGATATATGGGAAAGGTTTCTTATGATGATGAAGGAAAAGAGGAATATGAGGCAGAATTTAGGGATCCCTACCCCACAAGGCCCCTTATGTTGATCCATCTTAACCTCCATTGAAAAGCATTAGAGACCATATTTGACTCCCTTCCCTGTATATCATATCCGACTTCTGCTATCTTCCGAGCATGCTTAGTAGTACAACATTACATGTTGCCTCAGCTCTTTGTATAAAAACCCTGTCATATATGCTCTCGATTCTCTGCAATCAGATGGTCACCTTTGATACATGATTCCCTTTGCTCTACCTCCTGTTCTTAGCACAGCGAGTATTGCAAGACCTCTGACCCTCTGCCTCTTGACCTCTATCTCTCTGCCTTCCACCTTCTGCCTTCTGACTTAGTATCCAACCTTTGACTTGCCTTGATACATTCTGACTTCCGACTTCTGATCTGAAATACTTAGGATGATAGTGTCAAGATTGGTTTTTAGGCGTTAATATTGTGTATTAGTGAACACAGTGAATGCCTGGATGGCTTGTGCAACGAAGTGTGTAGTTCGGCGAATAAGATGCGCGAATAAATGTTTAGAAGGTAAGAAGGCTGCCCAAACCGGGCTCGCCCTATCTACAGTTGTAGCAAAATAGCCTGTGACACTTGACAATGTAACGTACAAGGTCTCACGGAAAGGTTGTCTAGTAGTAACAATCCTTTCGCTGGCAAAGGTACTCCTTCGGAGTCCTTCGCTGACAGCACCGACAATGATATGAAGACTAGAGTAGTGAAGGTGAAGTACGAAAACTCACCAGTGGTGCTTTTTTTTTTTTTTTTTTTTTTTTTTTTTATAATCCAATTTATTGTCTTTTGGGGCGTGGCCCTATGTAAGACGCTTCTACAAATACCCAGTCAACAATTTTCTTCTATCTAGCCCTTATATCTCTATCTCTGCTTCTGCTCCATGGGCGACACCCTGGGCTTGTCCGTGCCTCCGTTGGCGAGGTTTGGTTGCGCTTCTCACGTGGTTCGTCCCTACTCCTTCTCTTCTTCCTCCCTATTTTCTCCCTTTTTCCCCGATCTCCAGGTTCCCGTATATTCTCTCGAACCTCCCTGTGGCGCTGATATACTTGAACAGAGCCTTCATCGCTTTTGGCTTGGCTAGTAGGGTACTGACGGCACTGGCGGCCCTTCTTAGTGTCCGCTTCAGTTCCTTGCGCTGTTCCTTGTATGCGGGGCATCTATACAAAAAGTGGTGGACCGTTTCTTCCGCTCTTTTGCACGCTGCGCAAATAGACGTGTCGACCTTTCCTATTTTGTAAAGGTGCTTGTTGAGTGCAATGTGGCCCGTTCTGATTTGTATGAGAATTGCTGCTTGTCTGCGGGCCATGCCCTCGGTCAATTTGGCATATGCTGGGGATGGCATTGTCTTGTCTATTCTGTGCGCGTATTCGGATCTCAGCGATCTTGCGAATGCCTCTTTTGCTCTTGTTCTGAGTTCCTTCTTGTGCCTCTGGAGCTCGGCTGTCTTGCTTCTCGGCAGCGTGCCTCGACATTCCATTGGGATGTACCTCTCTTCGCTGCTCTCCCCCCTCGCTGCCTTCTTAGCCTCTTCGTCCGCCCTTTCGTTTCCCTTGACCCCCTTGTGTCCTGGCGTCCATCTCATAACCACCATTGCGTTCGGTTGTGCCCTTGCGACATTCTCGAGCTGTCCGCCAGTGGTGCTTAAGTCCTCTTCTGGTCTAAGGTAGTCTATAGAAGAGGGCTCAAGACAATAATAGTCACAGCAAGGTCAAGTTTTGCACAAGATGGACGGACGTATGAGAATTGAACTGGGGAATATACATGCAAATGTAAACTACTTATATCGGATGTTTGTATGATATCAGCGAATAGGAAAGAGGCCATCTTGATTCAGGGTTGGATAGGGCTGCACAGTCAGGATACAAATATGTGAAACACATATACAATGGAAGAAGGGAGGAGTGCGAACATGAAACAACAGAGGGAGAGAGGAGGAAGGTGCCTATGTACAAAAACACGCCTTGAGACCTGCATACATGTTACCCTGCACAGACTCTTGGTCTGCTGGGTTGATCCCACACAATCTACGGGTAGGATGTCCCATGAATGCATTCCAGCCATAGGAACACCCAAAGGGGGCTGAGTCAGGAAGATGATGGGGCCAGTGATGAACCATCACGCCAGGTAAAGGATGTTGATCGTGTTTGATGGCGTGCCTACTGGCGACTGATGTGAGTAGCGAAAAAGCGTTCGGTGAATTCTGCAAAGAGTGAATGGAGTGAACATAGAGGTGGAGCGATGAAAGGGAAAATGGGGTTACTGGATACAAGAAATAAATGAGTCATGACAGATAGTTCATTGGAGGTGCAACAGATAACTTGAAGCCGCTGTCCTTTCTAGTTCCAACTTCTGGGATATGTGATATGTAACACTCTGCCTCTTTGTCAAAGAGAGGCAGGATGACTGGAACAAGCTACTTCCACCGGCGGAACTCCAATACAACAATCATGTGCATTCTGCCACCCAGCAGACACCTTCATGCTTGACTCCGGAAGACCCCTGTGGATGGGCTTCAAACCACACCAGGCAGAGTCCCAACTCAAGACAGCCAATGAGTTCCGAGACCGCACGGACACAACCCTTTTGGAAGTCAAATATGCCTCGTGAAGGCCAAAGACGATATGGCAAGGTACTATAACCAACACTGGGTTCCTACCCTGGAGCACCAAGCTGGAGACAAGTCTATTTGGATGCAAGTGACATCCACACCACACGCCCCTCACAGAAGCTTGCCCACCGCTACCTTGCGCCCTTCACAGTGATGGGAGGTCAGACGGAATGCATACCACCTCTGACTTCCAACATCCATGTCCTGCCTCCACCCTGTCTTAAATGGAACGTACTAATCAGACCCTCGAGCAGTACCTCCGCATCTATTGCAACTACCAACATAACAATTGGTTCGACCTTCTTCTGCTTGCGGAATTTGCTTACAACAATGCACCTTCTGCTACCACCGGAATTTCGCCCTTCTATGCCAACAAGGGCTACCACCCGAATCTCGCCATTTTCACCCTGAGTGCGACCTCGCCTCTGCCAGAGCCCAAGATTTCATTGTGGAACTCGACGACCTTCACCCAGCACCTCCGAGAGAACATTTCCACTGCCCAAAAGAGATACCACTTGAGCTCCCTAGCTAGTTAGAAATGCTTAATCACCGAGTAACTGACTTATATCCCACTAGGTGGATACCCGCGCTTCGCGCGGGGGTGCAAGTCAAACGCCTCGGTAAGGTCAAACGCATCAGCAAGGTCAAACACCTTGGGTAAATCAAACTTGGGATACGTCAAACACATTTGGATAAGAAAATTTCATTCAGATAAGTAAAACACATTTTATTGATTGAAAGTAGCTCTAAGTAACACATCAAGGTAGGTAATGTTATGACCATGCTGCTTGACCAACTCTGGTACCTCCATGCCTCCTCTGGCTCTATTCCACAATGTCCACACTTTGACCTTTTGATCCCCTTGTTCTTTACTATTCACATACTTCCCCTTTTGACTCTATTTACCGGCCTTCCCTACTTGACCCTTAGCATAGCAAGTCCGGAGCATCAGGAGATCCATTTGTTCCACTATCAATGTTACGACTGTTCCGCTCAACCATCTCCACCATATCCGCATATCCTCCGCACCACCTCTGCACCGCCTCCGCACCACCTCCGACTCTATTCCACAACATCCGCACCATCTGCAACCCTCTACCTCGACCCTTGTGATTTCAGTACCCCTGGCCACCTCCAGATACCGGCCCCCGTACTCGACCCTGAACACAGCAAGATACCATTTCCGTAATTCCGTTTCTTCCGAGGCCTATTGTACATACTTGCCTTGTTCTTTGCCATTGTACTTACCCTACCCTGCACCCCCCTTGTCATCCCATTGTTCCGCATTAGTTACTTGCCCCGTATGTCTATCCGATTCCTGCACTCTCCAGAATTTGCTTAGTACATACCATTACCTGTTGCTTCAGCTCTTTGTATAAAACCCCCTCATGTATGTCTCCGTTCCTGCAATCAGATAATCAACTTCGATACGTGATTCCCTTCGCACTGTCTCCTGTTCTTAGCACAGCGAGTTTTGCTAGTCTTGTCTCCTTCCGCTCTCGACCCTCTGTGCTCCGCCTCTTCTGACCTTTGTTCTCCGACCCTCGAACCTCGACTCTCAGTACTCTGTTCCCGACTTCTGCCTTCTCTGATATCCGCAAGTCAATCCCGAAATACTTAGGACGGTAGTTCATCAGGGGCGCAACACATAAGTTGAAGCCGTTGTCCTTTCCAGTTCCGACCTCTGGGAATTCCAATACGTAACAATCAATTAGACCCACATTCCCCTTGTTCTTTTGCCTATTGATTGTTCTTAGTTCTACCCGGCACCCCCTTGTAGTTCCTCTTGTTCCGTATTAGTTACTTACTCCATTTATCCTAGTTACTTTTGCTTGCACTGGAATTGCTTACCTCTACCTTCTGACATGTTGTCTCAGCTCTTTGTATAAAACCCAGTCATGTGTGCCTCTATTCTGCAATCAGATAATTGACTTTGATATGTGACTCCCTTTGCACTGTTTCCTATTCTTACCACAGCAAGTACTTGCAAGGCCTCTGTCTCTCTGACCTCTGCCTTCCAACTCGATTTCTGATATCCAACTTAACTCAATTATTGACCCCTTACCTCTAGGTGGATACCCATGCTTCACACGGGGGTGTAGGTCAAACACATTGGGTAAATCAAACTTGGGATAAGTAAAACACATCTCATTGCAATTGAAAGTAGCTATAAGTAACACATCAAGATAGGTAATGTCTCTACACATGTCTGCATGTGCCCAAGTATAGCGTGCATAGCATGTCCTCCATGCATAGCCTCGAATATAGCATGCTTATTGTGTCCCTGGTTTGTAACATGACCCCACACATAACATGTCCCCAAGCATAGTGTGTGTAGCATGTCCTCCATGCATAGTGTGTCTCCACATGTAGCATGTCCCCAAGTACAGTGTGCATGGCGTGTCTCACATGCATAGCATGTCCCTGGTTTGTAGCATGTCCCCAAACATAGTGTGTCCCTAAATTATAGCATGTGTGTCCCCCATGCATAGCGTGTCCACATGTGTAGCATGTCCCTACATGTAGTGTGTGTAGCATCTCCCTCAAGTATAGTGTGCAAAGTGTGTCCCGAATGCATAACATGTCCCCCAAGTATAGTGTGCATAGCATGTCCTTTGTTTGTAGCGTGTCCCCCAAGTATAGCATGTGTAGAATGTCCCTTGTTTGTAGTGTTTTCCCCTGTAGTGTGTCCCTTGTTTGTACCGTGTCCCCCAAGCATAGTGTGTCCCCACATATAGTGTGCACATCCCCATGCATAGCGTGCGCCCATGCATAGCATGTGTGTCCCCATGCATAGCATGCTTGTCCCCATGCATAACATGCGTGTCTCCACGCATAACATGGGTGTCCCCAAGTATAGCGTGTGTGTCCCCATGCATAGCATGCCTGTCTCCACGCATAACATGGGTGTCCCCAAGCATAGCATGCGTGTCCCCATGCATAACATGCATGTCTCCATGCATAGCATGCGTGTCCCCAAGCATAGCGTGCGTGTCCCCAAGCATAGCGTGCATGTCCCCAAGCATAGCGTGCGTGTCCCCACGCATAACATTCGTGTCTCCATGCATACCATGAGTGTCTCCACACATAGCATGCGTGTCCCCAAGCATAGCGTGCGTGTCCCCACGCATAACATGCATGTCTCCATGCATAACATGCGTGTCCCCATGCATAGTGTGTGTAGCATGCCCCTCAAGTATAGCATGCATAGCATGTCCCAATGGCATGTGTAGCATATCCCCAAGGGCCTCAAAGTGAAGCAAGCAGAGGCTGTTACTACTTATTAACTTTTAGCAAGCTCAGGGACATGTATCAATATCTATTTTGTGACATATACAGACATAAATAAAATAGTCAAGGAAACCATATTTAAGCAGCTGTCATTAATTTTTAGCAAAGTCAGGATTATCTATTTTTTGAAAAAATGTCAAGAAAATGTCCAGTACATGTAAGCTGAAGCTGTTATTAATTTTAGCAAAGTTAGGGTTATCTATGTTTCGAAAATGTCAAAAAAATGCACTGTTCATTTAACCTGGAGCTGTTGTCAATTTTCACAAAGTCAGGATAATCTATTGATATCTATTTGCGAAAAAATGTCAAAAAAGTACAGTACATTGAAGCAGAAGCTGTTATTAATGCCCAGTCAAAGCCAGAGAAGCCCAGGGACTGACAGAGAAACCCAGAGCCATAGTAAGCCAGCCACCAGTATAGGTAAGCAGCTTTACAGTCAATAACACAATAAAACAAACCACATGTAAAAGCAGAACCTATTGTCATTAATTTTAGAGGAAACTTATTGATGTCTATTTTCAAAAAAAACCTGAAAAATATAGATATTACACTACAATTTTTTCACCACAGTCTGGGGATGTTATTTAAATCTATTTTAGAAAAAATTCAGAAAAATATAAAGCACATGTGACAATACAATATAATGAAAAAAAAGAAAGGAACCAATGAAATTACAAACACAAATAAAATAAAATACATGGCAATGCATTAAAAAAGAGATATTACCTACCAATAGAAATCCAGCCAAGCCAATAGATAGCCAGCCAAGCCAAGCAAAAGATAGCTAGCCTGCCAAAGCAATAGACAGCCAGCCAGCTAAAGGAGGAGACACCATAGAGAGCAGACAGCAGACAGAGCAGAGCAGACAGGGAACAGAGCAGACAGCAGCAAGAGGAATTGCCGGTGGGCAGATTCCTGCCATTCCATCCTTACCGTTCTGCCTTTATACCGTGCGCGCGCGTCGTGCACGGACCACGCGCGAACGGGTCACGTGACCGCTGCGCCCTGAGCGCTGGAGCCCGCGAACCGCCAGTGCGCCGCTTGCGCTCCAGGTTCACGCCAGTCTGCCGGTCACGTGACCGCTGCGCAGCGTTGGTGCTCGAGGCTGCGCCGCTCGCCGCTGACATAATTTTTACATAATATTATTTATAAGCGGCGCCCACAACCTCCCACCGTGCTACTTTCACCTATAGGAACTAGGTGGGTACCCGCGCTTCGCGCGGGGGTGTAGGTCAAACGCATCGGTAAGGTCAAGTGCATTGGGGAAAATAAAAGTAACCAATTTGCATCAAGTAAAATCAAGTAACACACATAAACCATATGAAGAGAAGTGGATATAAAAAAATCAAGGAGCTCTAAGTAATACATCTTTATATACAATGTTGGTTGTGTCCAAACCCTCCTCAAGCAAGACCTTCACTCTGTTCCAGTTGGTCCCTCTTGATACACCAACATACAACTGACCATGTCCAAACACTGGATATCTCAGGTCCAGCCCAACCGTACCCAAAGACTGTCCCTGAGACTTGTTGATAGTCATTGCAAATGCCAAACGCACTGGAAACTGCCTCCTTTTCAGCACAAATGGCAACTCTCCCTCTGATGGCTTAATGATGATCCTGGGGATGAAAGCAATATTTCCTGCACATGGACCTGAGTTGATCCTGACCTCCAACACTCTAATGCTTATCCTCACCAACCGCAACCTTGTCCCATTGCATAGTCCTTGCTTCTGATCCAAATTGCGCAACAGCATCAGAGGCACTCCAGGCTTGACTTCCAAGCGAGCAGGAGGAAGACAGCCCATCTCTATGGAATTCAGATACTCCACAGGATACCGATCTGCATCGTCGGACTCTTCAATGGAATTTGCACAGTGCAAGACCTGAGCATCACCTGGAAACTCCCTAAACACCATGGAATTGATCTCATTGACCTCAGTGTTTCTGGCACAGAGGATGGCACGCTCCAAAAAGTAATTGTCCTGGGCAGGGACATGATTGCCAATGCCAGGGTATATTTCCTGGATCAGATCTTCAATTCCAGGGCCACAAACCATGTGAGGAGGGAGTGCGAACATATGATCTAGTGGGAGATCCTTTCCCTGGCCCACATTCTGCAGCCATTCTGCAAACCTGGCTCTGTCAGGGTCATTTCTCACCCGCATGTTCTCTGTCAGATGGAGGACATTGATCTTTGGCCACAGATATGACTTCTGAAGGGTAGCTCCCACGATATCCTCCTTGGAGCCTTTAGGGACAATTGGGAGAGTCTGCTGAAAGTCACCTCCAAAGGCGACTGTGATGCCACCAAAGGGTCTGTCAGGCTGGTCAAGGAAATCCCTCAGTGTCCTGTCAATGGCCTCTATGGCATGGCGATGCTGCATTGCAGCCTCATCCCAGATGAGGAGACTGGCCTGTCTCAGCATGCCAGCCTTGTCAGAGTTCTTTTTGATGGAGGAGAAAGAGCGCTCATGGACAGGAATGGGAATTCCAAGCATGCTATGAGAGGTTGTACCCTTAGTGAGGATAAGTGCAGCCATTGCAGATGAGGCTACTGCAATCACAATGAGGCTCTCCGCTCTACAGGAGTGGATTAGAGTGTTCCATGTGAATGATTTCCCGGCGCCACCTGAGCCAGTGACAAAAAACATTTGTCCATCAGGTTTCCCATGAGCATCTCTGGTCAGTGCTGACCGTAATATCTGATCATGCGTGGACCTTTGCCCCTCATTCAGCCTGGGAACCTCCTCATCAGCTATGTTCCTCTCTTCAACACGGTCATAGTCCCTCTGCTCAGCTATGAACCTGTTTCCAATGAGGGCCTCCCACTCGCCTGCCACCCGAGGCATATCATCAAAGCTGCTCAAGGACATTCCACCCTGCTGGAGGATTTTTTCCAAGAGAAAGAGGCCAAAATCATAAACCTGATCGTCCTGTGGATCCTGCATACCATGTCTGATTTGGAGCTGATGTCTGAGATCATCACATATGTGCTCCCTGAAGCCATCCCATAGTCTGCCGGGGCCCGATGGATTGCAATGGCCAAGGATGGTGGCAAAGAGATGTCTGAGCTGAGCACCTGTTTTCATAGCACTGGCTTCCTGGAGACACAACCTCAACTCCTGATCATCATCCAGAAGTCCCCTTGCACGACAGGCCTCCTTGTAAGTAGCATATTGTATGCCATCCACCGACCTAAGCTCCTCAAAGGATCTAGCCCCCTTGACCACTGTGAGGAGAGTGCGCACAAAAAATCTCTCTCCTGATCTAGGGTTTGCAAAGTGAAGGCGACCGATGCTATAACCTCCTTGGCGTGGTGTCCATACCTTGTCCTGTGAGTGCCAGGTAAAATGCTCAGGAAACTCCACATAGAGCAGATCACGTGCTTCAGGGTAGATATCATTGGCCTCAAAGTAAGCCATGAGCGGTGTCTTTTTTGCCTCAGCCCTTTCCAGGATGTTGTCCACATCCTGGTTGGGATCAAAGATGATTGTGTGGTGGTCCTTTTCATGGACTGGCAGTGCCATGACTGCAGGCACCTGGGTGTGGATTTCCCGCTCCAGCAACCTCCAACAGGCCTCATGAGCACTGACATAGCGAGCATCCAGGTACTTCTTTATCTCATCGTGGTCGACACCAAACTCCATCGTGGTCCGATCGTGGCCCTTGTATAGATACTTGTGGATATACTTGACGCACCTCACACTGAAGGTGAATTCAAGGTTGATGTGACACCGGAGTTTGAGTAAGAGCAGAGGAGAGTATGGCACAACCCATCTGTTGTCCAGCATGTCACCTCTGACATTGTGCAGCCTTCCATCATTGCGACGACGATATTTTGGATATCCATCTACATTCACAACGGTCTCCTCACAGAATGGCTTTGGGAAGCCTTTCTTGCACTTGCCATTTTCCATGCAGGGTGCATTTGGATTCATTTGTCCACAGGGACCATGTGTCATCAGCTCACAGACCAACTGGTAGAGGACAGGATGTGTCTCTGGATCAGGGAACTCAGCTGAAATCATAGAATCCACCTCATGTGGATGTTTGACCTTGGACTCCCTATCGAACCAGGTAAGCAGGTGCATGTGTGGGAGCCCCCTCTTCTGGAATTCAATAGTGTGAACGCGAGCGACAGTTTCTCCAAAGATCTTGTCCTTGACGATCAAGTCAATGAGGTATTTCTTTTTGAGGTGAAACACCCGCGACACTAGGTCAGGTCTGTCCTGAGCAGTTTGTCCAGGGAGCAACTCGGCCACTATCTCATCCCACTTTGGATTGGCAGTCATGGTAATAAATAAATCAGGGGGACCCTTCTTTGTTGCAATGGCCAGGGAGTTCTGGCAGTTTTGATTCATGTCCCGTGTACTTCCTTGAAATGTCGCAGGCAGAATGACTTTTATGCCCAAGCTGTTTGCATCTCCAATGTCATTGTCCAAGCCTCCATATGAATCTACCATCTGGTTATACTGCTCAGCACGCAGAGTGTGTTGATTGGCCCTGATCCACCTCAGTCTGCTTTGCTCTGCAGCAGCCCAGGAGTCTACAATGTACTGCTGGAACAATTTGCCACCACGCAGGAGTGTTGTAGGTTCTCTCGCTCTCTGGAACAGACGATATGCATGGTACTGTATTTGGGTGACCTGTGTCCGTCTGTTTGGATTGGGATTGGCCTGCCGAGCACGCTCTGGCTCATGATAAGGAATACCTGGTTCCCATCCCAACTCTCCCTTGGGAAAGAGCAAGACATAGTGCAGAGAGGCATAGTTTGCATTGGTATCCAATACCCTTCTGAAAGGTCCACCTCTGAGCTGGACAATAATATCCCTAGGTTCAGGGTCGATGCCATCTCCAGGAAGAACGACTGCAATCTCATCTGCAGTTGGGACATTATATCTCCTAGGATCCCTGTGTGCCCTATATGTGAGCCTTGCCTGGATGTCACCATTCTGTTCTTGAGCTCTGAGCCTCTCAGCTGCTTGTTTATATGTGCGCACATGAGGATTGCATAGCAGGAGCATTTCCTGCAAGTCTCCCATGATAGTTGGAGACAGACGCTCGTTACGATTTTTTCTCTTTGCCAAAGCCAGTGCAGGATCATATATGTAAAGCTGGGCATACTTTGGATCGTCTTCATTGTCAGGGAGGAGAGAGCCATGGAGATGATACAGTTCACCCTGTAGCTTGAGCACATATGGACCACGACCCTCCCGAAGCAAATCTTGGTCAAAGTTGGCCCCCACAGAAGTGAATGCAAACGCAGCATTATACTGCCTGATATTCTGGCGAAATCCTTTTGCCTCAGGGTCCTGGCCTTCTAAGAGCTGTTTCAATGGCTGAGGGGGCTCTGGCAGGTCTTCCAGCTGCACCTTTCCTTCCATACAGCAATCACCAAATCTGGGCCGCACATTTGAGGATTTCTGCAGACGTTCTGCCCTCCAGTGTAATGCTCCACAGTCAGGGCAGGGAATAACCATGGGACCCAAATCATGACGCTGCACATCTGCCTCAATTATTCTAGAGCGACCCAGTGGAAGAGGAGGAGGAGGTCGCTGAGGACGCTGCCGAGGTACAGGGAGCGGCTGAGGAGGTGCAGGGAGCGGCTGAGGAGGTGCAGGGAGCAGCTGAGGAGGTGCAGGGAGCGGCTGAGGAGGTGCAGGGAGCGGCTGAGGAGGTGCAGGGAGCGGCTGAGGAGGTGCAGGGAGCGGCTGAGGAGGTTCAGGGAGTGGCTGCGGAGGCTGCGGAGGTGCAGGGAGCAGCTGAGGAGGTGCAGGGAGTCGCTGAAGAGGCTGCAAAAGCGCAGGGAGTAGCGGCGGCATTGGTCTTATTGCATTGGCCTGAGCACGCAATGCTGCCACTCCTGCAGAACCTACTACAGGAGGATTAGCTGCCTGTCTACCTCTTCCCAATTGCTGCAATATAGCAGACTGCTCAGCAGCCTGAGCACGCAACTGTGCAATTCCTGCAGAACCAACCACAGGAAGATTAGGAGGTGGCTGTATCGGCTCCTGCCTGTATCTTCTCAAGGGCTGTGCTGCTGGGATTGCTGCTAACTGAGCACGAGGGGCTGCCACCTGCTGTCCAGGACTGGGATCAGGAGGACGTAATGGCTCTGCAGCAGGTTGTTGAAAAGGATCAGCCACATTGCTTCTAGGAGGAGGGTGAGGGATGGCAAAAGGAGGTGGTGGAGGGGGTGGCTGGTTCCGAGCTCTGGCAGCTGCCACAGCAAGGGCGCGCGCTCTCCGATCAGTAGGCGACGTCATACGACCCTCCTGCTCCTCCCTCGCCCTTTCACGCTCCTGCTGACGATTTCTCTCTGGAGTAGAAGGATCCCTGAGAAATGCAGGCATAAGCTTAGAGGAACAATCAAGCTACCCCACTTCAACTTACATTTGCAAGCAGATGCTGCTGTTGTTAATTTTTCTTGGGCAAAGTCAGGGGAATTTATTAATTTCTAATTAAATCAATGTCAGACAGCTCACACCAGACCACAGAGAAATACATACATACCAAGGAAGGGACAGGGAGTCTGTTTGTTAGGCAAAGTCAGGGAATTTATTAATTTCTATTTAAAAAAATAAAATAAAAAAATGTCAGATGGCTCACACCAGACCACAGAGAAATATATGTACCAAGGAAGGGATGGGAAATTTTTTTGATGAAAATATCCAAGTCTTCTTCGGCTATCCAACTGGAATAATTCCAGTAAAAGGTCCTGGTCCTGGTCCTGGTCCTGGGGAGATGTCTTCTTCAGCCACCAGTAGTGCAAGTCAACACTGAAAGAACTGCAATGCAATTGTGGCTCCCTCTAAGGCAGCCTGGGATGACTACCTGGCTCCTTAGCAGAGAAAAAGCTGCCCCACTGAAGAGGTCAACCCCAATAGTTCACTGCAGAGATCTCCCTGGGAAGAGAACTTTTGTGTACTACACTATATAGGCTATCTATTAATTCACTCTCACGCAATTTTTATTCTATCTAGTAGTGGGCAGAGAGGAGAGGAGAGGAGGGTGGTGGTGGAGTGCGCAAAGCGGCTGGCTGCGCAGCGATCTGCCAGCGCAGCGCTGCTTTGAGCGCCTGAGCCGGCAGACCGGCCTAAACCGCTCGCGGCTGCGCCGCTCGCACGCTCCAGAACGCTGCGCAGCGCTGGAGCCGGAAGAGTGGCGCAAACCGCTGGTGGGGCTCGCGGCTGCGCCGCTCGCGCGCTCCGCTGACAAACTAATGACCAAGCATTGGTCAGCATTGGTCAGCGCGCCCACAACCTCCCACCGTGCTGCTTTCACCTATAGGAATTGGGAATAGTGGGGGTGGGCACAATTGTGCTATCTCACTTGTCAACCCGTTACAGACGGCCATACAGCTTGATTGCTATGATAGTAGTGGTACGAATAAATTGAGTCATTGACAGGCACAGTTTCAAACCTTCGGGCAAGAAGGAGAGAAGAGAAACAATAATAGCTCAGAATATGAGACTCCCAGATGACTGATTAGAGACAATATGATCCCAAGCCAGTCCTCTAGAACATCTTTGCATGATAACAGCAGGATATCTCCCCAGCCGATCGGAAATGTCTTCCGCAACCAGCATTCGAGATAGGCGACAAGGTCTTCGTCAAAGCTGAAAACTTCCGCACCACTCGTCCCTCGCAGAAGCTCTCTGAAAAATACCTTGGAACTTCATACTCTTCAACTCCATCCCATATGACAGGGGAAGGTGTCTCTGGGGCAAGGTGACTCACCAGGGAATTTCACATGCAGAATCCAGAGGCACCTCAGTATATCTCAGCAGCCACATACATGTCCCTCCCCTTCCAGAGGTTTCAGAACTTCACAGAACCTTCCAGACAAACCCTCTTTGACTGGATGGTTTTAGAATATATGTCAAGTTCAAAATGATTCAATAAAGGATCTCTGTTGCTCAGCGGCTGGGACTGATTTATTGGTCCCGTCGCTGTGTGCTGACTAAGCTCAGCGAGGCGCGTCCGTCAGTGATGGATTCTGGTCACGTGACCATGTCGACGGAAGAATGGGTTCGATCTAGAGAACAAGTATCTCAAAAGGCTTTGCTTTTGAGATAGTCTAGAGTAGGCAATGATAATAGACTCTCAACGAGGATTTAGAGAAAAGTGTCGAAAACTAAGCTCTGTAGCGATCAAACAAGTCTACAGTTACTTCAGGGGGTGAAACAGTAATTTAATCCAGCATGTATATTTGGAATGACGTTCTGTCGTCATCCCGTAATGTCCGGTGCTCCTGCGCAGTCTGTGTACCTCTGTGGCGTTTGGTGCCTGCACCTCCTCGGTGCCTGTGGCCTGGCGCTTGTCGACGTCATGGCTGATGCCATCTGCCAACAGGCGCCCGATCTCTGATCAGCCACGCGTGGCCGATGCCGGTATTCAATATTCCTGTATCTTATTTGATCTACAGATAAGATAGCTGTTGATCGTGATATTTATCTGGCACTTGCACACACTGATATCTATGATGTCGTGAGCATCATTTCCATTCTTTAATAAATTCTTTTTGTTCTTTTGTTAGTTTCTTTATATATATAAGGTGATTTAAATAGCATAGTTGCGTTTATCACAACAGATGGCAGGCAGAGCTTCTACTCATAATGTCAAGGGTTGTTACGACCGTTCATTTCCAACTTCCAACCTTCAGTTCCGCAACACTTTCCACCCCTCCGATATTTCCGACATTCCGCCCATTGTTCTATTCCCTTGTTCTTTCGACTCTATTACTCAGACCCACCGGACCCGCTTCATCGTTCATCAAGATCATATATCTGGTCACCCCTGTAGTTCGTTGTCAGATATGTTTTCCCGACCCCTTGTTCTTTGCCATTGTTTTACCTTACCCTGAACCCCCCTTGTAGTCCCATTGTTTCCCGATTAGTTAGTTCCCACACATTGTCTACTCGACTTCCACTTCCCCCAGAATTTGCTTAGTGCTACCCCATTACCTGTTGTCTCAGCTCTTTGTATAAAAGCCTGTCATGTATGTCTGTTATTCTGCAATCAGATAATCACCTTCGATACTTGATTTCCTTCGCTCCATCTCCTGTTCTTAGCACAGCGAGTCTAGCAAGACCTCAGTCTCTCCGCCTTCCATCTTCCGCCTCAATTCCGCATCAAGTTCCGACCGACCTTCAGTTCAGTACATTCCGACTTCCAACCCATTTCCGAAATACCTAGGACGATAGTTCATTGGGGGCGCAACCTACAAGTTGAAGCCGCTGTCCTTTCCAGTTCCGACTTAGCGGAAATCTCGATACGTAACAGTATTATCTGATTCCCACCCGATAACTATCGCTATGCCTCCTCATACCACAGCTACTTCAGCTCGAGCAGGAGCTGTCGAAGCTCTCTCTTATTTTGGCAGTCTTAGATCCGCAGCACCAAGACACGCGGAACCCTCCGGCAGCTCTCGTGCCGACGATGAGCTCTCCGATGCTATTCCGCAATGATTCAAAGAAGTTCCCGATGCTAATCCCGACGACAATCCCGACTATGACGGAAACTTGACGAGTAGCAGCGGCGAACAAACAGCAGCGTCATTCCGACGCCCAGCTCCACCACCACCACCTCCACCAGGACCACCTCCAGGCGGCCCTCATGGCGGCCCACCCGGCGGTCCTCCACCTCCAATTCCACCTCAGATTCCTGCCAACCCAGTTCCGCCCGCGCCAGTTCCGGATCTTGCACAAGCTATCGCCATGCTAGCCGGTCAACTCCAGCGCCCAGCCCAAGCACCACCACGCCCCAAGACAAAGGTCCACGAACCAGATCAGTTCGACGGTTCCGACCCCAAGAAGCTCCAGCCATTTCTGGTCCAGCTTCCACTCAACTTCCGCAATCGTCCACGCCTTTCCCGACGACGAACGAAAGGTCAATTACACCCTTTCCTATCTCCGAGGCACGGCTCTCGACTACTTCGAACCCGCCCTCATGGATCCGTTCGCTCTCATCGACTGGGCCGACGATTACCACAACTTCGTTTCCGAACTCCGCAGCAACTTCGGACCATTTGACATGGAAGCCGATGCGGAAAATGAACTCGATAAGCTTCGTATGAAAGACACTCATAAGATAGCTAAATATATCATCACATTCCAGCAGCTCGCTCCTCGAGTCCAATGGGGAGAAGCCGCACTCCGACGCCAGTTTTACATGGGCTTGCCATCCCAGATCAAGGATGAAATTGCCCGTGTCGGAAAGCCCGCCACCCTTACCGACCTTCGCAATTTAGCCCAATCCATCGATTTGCGCTACTGGGAAAGACATTCCGAGATCGCTCGCAAAACTTCCGCCCAGAGCAAGAACGACAAGTCTTCCGACAAGAAGTCTGACAAAGACAAGAAGAAGACTAATTCTGGAAACAACAACTCTGGAAACAACAACTCTGGAAACAACAACAACAGTTCCAGCTCCAACTCCGGCAACCGGAACAACAACTCCACCCCTCACAATAACCAGGCCTCTGGTTCCAACACCAATGCCCGGAAGAGCACTCCGGACCTTTCCGACAAACTTGGGAAGGACGGAAAACTAACCCCTGTAGAACGCCAGCGTCGCATGGACAACAACCTTTGCCTTTTCTGCGGCAAAGGCGGTCACGTCGCTTGCGATTGCACCTGAGCTTCCGCTTCCGCCACTAAGGCCAAGGGCCGTGTGGCAAAGATGGAAGAGAAATCCGAAGTGGCCCCAGCTATGGATGCAAAAAAATAGTCAGCAGTCCTCCGGCCTCTGCACGAGCTGAGGGCTGTGTTGACCCCATTCGTGCGACAAACGAGGTTAAACTCAACGCATCCGCTCTTTCGTCCTCCGACTCCCTCTCTGTTCCGCTCACTTCCGACACAATTCCCGCACCCCCGTTCACAGCATTGATCAACTCCGGTTCAACTCACTGTTTCCTCGATTCTGACTTTGTTTTGAAACATAAACTTCCGACCCGCAACATTCCGACAATTCCGCTCCGCCTTTTCGATGGGTCTTCCAACACGGCAATTTCCCAAGTCGTGGACCTGTCTATCCGTTTCGCTACTGGGGACAACCATGAAGTTACGTTTTACGTTACTCCGCTAGATGCTAGCTGTTCCGTTGTACTAGGACACAATTGGCTCACCCGATATAATCTGCCGACTAACTGGGCATTGGGTCAAATACAGCTCCGTACCCCGGATCGACTTCCGTCTATTCCGACGTCGTCCGCAAAGATGGCTCAGGCCTCTTCTGCAACTCCGCTCGTGGATTCAGTTCCGCACTCCGGTCCCGCTTTAGCACCTCCGTCCCTCGAAGCTCCTCGAATGCGCTCGTCTCCGCCACCGCTTTCCGCATATTGCAACGGCAAGAGGATACGACCGTTTTCCAGCTTCACCTTTCCGATTCAGCTTCAGTCAAGGCTCGTTCCGCCTCGACTTCCGCTCCGGTCGACATGAGCTCAGTTCTGGAAGAATATCGTGACTTCCCGGACGTGTTCAATAAGGCCAAAGCCGACAAACCTGCTGAACATCGACCTTACGATTTGAAGATAGATTTGGAAGAAGGAGCATCTCCGCCCCTTGGACCGATCTACTCCCTTTCGCAAAGTGAACTCCAGACTCTCCGCGAGTTCGTCGATGAACATCTCAACATGGGCTTCATCCGCCCTTCGCTGTCTCCGCACAGCGCTCCGGTCCTTTTCGTCAAGAAGAAGGATGGATCTCTCCGCCTCTGCGTCGACTTCCGCGGACTCAATGCCCTCACTAAAAAGGACAAATATCCGCTTCCGCGAATTTCCGACCTACTCGACACTCCCCGCAGGGCGAAGATCTACACCAAAATTGACCTCTGGCACGCTTATCACCTTGTCCACATCAGGGAAGGTGACGAGTGGAAAACCACCTTCCGCACCCGCTACGGTGCTTTTGAGTGGGTTGTCATGCCTTTCGGTCTAACCAATGCTCCCGCCGCTTTTCAGCGATTCATGAACGACGTATTTTCCAACCTTCTCGACATATGCGTTTTAGTCTACATTGACGACATCCTCATCTATTCCGACACACCGGAAAAACATCGGGAACATGTCCGCGAAGTACTCCGCCGTCTACGCAAACATCATCTCTACGCAAAGGCAGAGAAATGCGAATGGCATCGCGACACGGTCGAATACCTAGGCTATATCCTCTCTCCTACAGGTCTTACCATGGCAGAGGACAAGGTCAAGGCAATTCAAGAATGGCCGGAACCCCGACGTGTTAAGGATGTACAGTCTTTCCTTGGCTTCGCCAACTTTTACCGACGTTTCATTTATAACTTCTCCGACATTACTGTTCCGCTCACGCGTCTCACCAGGAAGGATGCCCCATGGAATTTCACTCCGGAATGCCATTCGGCATTTGAAGCTCTCAAATCGGCCTTCACTACGGCTCCCATACTCGGTTTCTGGATTCCTGATGCCCAACTTGTTCTCGAAACCGACGCTTCCGACTACGCGCTAGCCGCCATTCTTTCCATCATTTCCCCCGACGACAGAGAAATTCATCCAATCACTTTTCATTCCCGGACCTTTTCCGCCCTGGAACTCAACTACGACGTCCACGATAAGGAACTACTTGCGATTTTCGAAGCCTTCAAAATCTGGAGACACTACCTCAAAGGTCCAACTTATCCGATCGACATTGTAACGGATCATAAGAACCTTGAGTATTTCGCAACTACTAAGATTTTGACTCACCGTCAAGTCCGCTGGTCTGAATATCTCTCACAGTTCAACATGGTGATCCGCTTCCGCCCCGGAAAGCTCGGAGCAAAACCCGACGTGCTCACTAGACGTTGGGACGTCTACCCAAAAGAGGGAAGTAGCGACTATGCCAGCGTTAATCCGCACAACTTCCGCCCAGTATTCTCCACTGAGCAACTGGCATCGTCCCTGCATGCCACAGCATTGCAGTTTCCACTACTCCGCGCCTCAATTATTATGGACACCGAGTCTCTCCATTCCGACATCCATTCCGCACTCCGTTCCGACCCCATCTCCGCAACCCACCTCGATGACCCCACCAGTCCTGGATGGTCCCTTGATTCCGACGGATTTCTCCGGTACAACTCCCGGATTTACGTTCGGATACCAACGATCTACGACTTCGCGTACTCCAGCAAAGCCACGATCATCCACTCTCAGGACACCAAGGCCAGAACAAAACCCTCGACATAATCCGACGTACCTACACTTGGCCCCTTCTCCGCACAATGGTCCAAGACTACTGCAAGTCATGCACCACCTGTATGTGAGCCAAGCCTCAGCGTCACAAACCCTACGGCCTCCTGAAGCAACTCCCGATCCCGGAACAACCGTGGAATTCGATATCCATGGATTTCATTGAGAAACTTCCTAAGTCATCTGGCTATGATACCATTCTAGTGATCGTTGACCGCCTCACAAAGCAGTCCATCTTTATTCTGACCTACGACACCATCACTTCCGCCAGCTCGCACAGCTCTTCGTGCTCCACGTCTTTTCCAAGCACGGAATCCCTTCCCATGTCACTTCCAACCGAGGATCAGAATTCGTGTCCTCCTTTTTCCGCCACACTCGGCAAGGCTCTCTACATGAAGCTCCACTTCACTTCCGGTTATCATCCCAAAGGAGACAGACAAACGGAACGTACTAATCAGACCCTTGAGCAGTATCTCCGCGTCTATTGCAACTACCAACAAGCAATTGGTCCGACCTCCTTCCCCTGCGGAATTTGCCTACAACAATGCGCCTTCTGCTACCACCGGAATTTCGCCCTTTCTACCCAACAAGGGCTACCACCCGAATCTCACCATCACCCTGAACGCGACCTCGCCTCTGCAAGAGCCCGAGATTTCATTGTAGAACTCGACGACCTTCACCAACACCTCCGAGAGAACATCTCTGCTGCCCAGAAGAGATACCAAACTTCCGCGATCGGAAACGACTTCCGCAACCGGCATTTGAGATAGGCAACAAAGTCTTCGTCCAAAGCTGAAAAACTTCCGCACCACTCGCCCTCGAAGAAACTCTCTGAAAAATACCTGCTCCTTACGAGATCATCGCTAAGGCCGGCAGTCGTTCTTTCACCCTCAGACTTCCTGACAATATGCGCGCAGTACCCGGTATTCCATGTCTCCATGCTTGAGCCAGCAGTTCCGAATACAATTCCGAATCGAGAACAACCTCCGCCTCCGGTATGCATCGACGGAGAACCGGAATATGAGATTTCGGAAATTCTCAACTCCAAGCTCGACAAGATACCGCTGCCAACTCCAGTACCTAGTCAAGTGGGCAGGCTATGAAAACACGACGAAGAGACTTCGTGGATTTCCGCCACGGAACTTGACCACGCCTCTGACCTCGTCTCTGATTTCCACAAGTCTATCCTGACAAGCCTGGCCCCATTTCCCGCCCTAGTCATTTCCGACCTCATTTCCGACCCCATTGTTCTTACATTCTCAAGTCATTGTCAAATCCGATTATTTCCACTATATATTCCGACACTCAAGAAATTATCTACAAGACCTCGACCCTACTCTCCCCTCATCGTTTCCCCCGCGCCCTCTTCTCCGCTTCCGGACCTTCTTCCGCATGGCCTATTTCCACGTTCGTCAACTCAGTCTCCACCCTATTTCTGCCCATTCTCTTGCTCTCGCATTCACAACCCCATTTGGTCCCAGAACAAATCGTTCCGCCACCGGAACTCCCGCTTCAGCTGTTCCAAACCGTCAACATGACGGTCATCTGATTTTGGAACGCAACACCTGATGTCGTTGGACTTCCGCCATTTCCAGCAGAATTGTTCCGGATCCCGTGTTGTGTTTCCGGATACCCTTTAACGACTCAGCGATATCAAGCAAAGGTGACGCCATGGTGAAGCGATTGAGTACTGCTGTTTCCGACTGCCCGGTTACCGGAAAGCCTTCCGCGGCCTTTTTTCCGCTCGGTCCCGGTTTCGACTTGGGGGTTTCAGGCCCCTCAGTCTCAACCCTGCGCCTTTTCCTTTCCACCCTCGTGGCGCAACCGTCCACGACGCAGCGCCTCTTCTTGTCTCGACACTGTTCACAGGAGGTCTCTCGCGGATTCTTGGACCACACGCAATCCAGCCCCTTGGTTTCGCATGGGTCGCACGGGCTTTTTCCTCTTCATCGTCCCTCGTTTTTTCGTTTCCACGTTGCAGGATTCTCCAGTCCCAATTCCCACAAATCCACCATGTGGCCAGCTTGTTCTTCCTGGCCTGCTGAAATTCATCCGCCCTCCGTTTCCGCTCCGCCACAGGTTCAGATAGGAACGACATCCTTTTGCTTCCCCTTCCCGGATGGAGACGGCGTGCTCCCCGCTGTACCTTCCAATTCCACCTCAGATTCGGATTCAACAATTTTCTGGTAGCCTGTCAGCCTCAGAATTATATACACAATATTTCCGATCACCGTTGCTTTCCGCCTTTTCCGCCGCGGCCTGGCCTCTGCAGCTTTTTGGGCCGCGGCCCGTTTCTGCTGTTCCTCGCAGAGGCGCAACTCCTCCTGCGGCGTTTACGGTCCCGTTCCGCCTTCTCCTTCCGCTCCTGGTCCCGACGCTCCTGTTCTTTCCGCTCCTTCTCCTGCGTGTAAAGAAGTGGATTCAGAGGGGGGGTCCACAAGACCCCACTGTATAGTAGTGCGTGGGAACCGCCGCAGTTCCCCAGCTAAAACTTACCTTGTAACCGTCACTACGTAGTATCAGAATCCCACAGCTTGGTCAATCTCTGCTGCTCTTGTGATACCCACAAGGCCCTAAGTTTACTCCTTTACACTTTTTTGAGATTCCATTGGCTGTTTGCCCAGCAAACAGCTGGACTGTGTTTTCTGCCACGTCTTGAAAAAGACCGCTACTCTGACGGCTTCTCGGTCAAAAAACTGTTGCTGCGATGTCATCATCGCAGGAACGCCTCGCGACAGACCGCAAGGAGAGCCGGCAACGGCTCTGTAGGTTCAGAGCATTGGATGAAAGGATGGCTGAGTTGTGCCACGAATTACACAACTTACGGCACAACTCACCCGCGACGACGACCTGGCCCAGCCACCGCTGCGCACGCTCGCACCAGCACCCACGCGAGTGAAGCTGAATGGGGACACGCCTTCGCTGAAGGAAGGCGGGGAACCGGTCGTGCAAAAACGACCGGTCGCGCAGCCGGCCAGCCCAACTCCATGGCCTGGCCGCAATGAGGTTCCCCCATGGCGCATCCACGCCCCACAACGTCCCCAGGCTCTTCAAGCTCGCCAGGGACAGGCCGGCCACGCGTGCGTGACGCGCGCCGTGATGCCGTGCTCATCGACGCCGCCTCCACCGTCCCATCGCGCATCCGCGCTCCAGGCCACCCCAGACGGCCACGGACGACAGCACACACCCCATGGTGTGTGCATCCACCCTAGGGAACTCCCAAGAGCCCCCCAGGATGACTGGGAACCCACGTAAGCCGCGGCCAGCGCGCAGCGTCATCCGCGCGCCCCAGATACTGCCCCGGCCGCCTGCTCGCTCCCAGCGAGTGGGAACGGTGGTGCACGCTCCTTGGGAGCGTGCATCCACCTCTGGGGCCCTCCAGAGGCCCCAGAACCGGCCAGACGTCGCGAACGCCGCGCCCGGCGCCCACGGCCATCCACCCTCGACCGCGGCCCCAGGGACCGCCCTGCTCGCTCCCAGCGAGCGGGAACTGTGGTGCACGCTCCTCAGAGCGTGCATCCACCTCTGGGGGCCCCCAAGAGGCCCCCAGAGTCGGCCTGGGATCGCGCACGCCGCGCAGCGTCATCCGCGGTCGCGCGCGGCCCAGGCGCCGTCCCGGCCGCCCTGCTCGCTCCCAGCGAGCAGGAGAGGTGGTTGCACGCTCCCTAGAGCGTGCCAGGCCCCGTGTAAGCTGCGCACGCCACGCGCGCCCCTCTGCCCACGCTCACGGGCACCTGCGGACCCGCCCCCGTCCAAGGCGGGCCCACGCGGTGCCCCAGGTCCCAGCGCATACGCATGCTGCTGGGGCACCGCCGCGTCACACTCGCACGCGGCCTCTGGAGCCGCCCGGTCCACCCGCTCGTTCCCAGCGAGCGGGAACAGTGGGGCACGTCCTGTGGGACGTGCCCCCACTGCTTGGGACCCTCAGGGGTTCCCCAGAGGCCGCCGGGCGCCGCGAAAGCCGCGCCCGCAGCGCCCACAGCGCCGCTCCGCCCGCCTTCGCTCGCGCCGCATGCAGGGCCGCCCCCGTCAGCGGCGGGTGCCACGCGGCGCACCGGGTCCCCAGC
>WHVA01000796.1:0-35038 GCA_015179125.1 Gautieria morchelliformis
AATGATGAATCTTCTGTAGAAGTTTGCAAAGCCCAGGAATGATTGGACTTCGCGAATGTTCATCGGTACAGGCCACTTCGTGATGGCAGCTGTTTTTTTGATGTCCATGGAGACCCCAGCAGGAGAGATGATGAATCTGAGGAATTCTACCCAGTCCGAATGGAAGAGGCATTTCTCTGGCTTTATGAAGAGGTTGTGCTTCCGAAGATGGGCGAGGACCATTCGGACATGCTCTAAATGATCCTTCCTGTTCTTGGAGAAGATCAGGATGTCATCAAGGTAGACTACAACAAAGACGTCAGCCATGTCTTGGAAGATATCATTCATGAAGTGCTGGAAAGTAGCTGGGGCATTCGTCAACCTGAACGGCATGACAAGATATTCAAAGGACCCATATCAAGTTCAAAAGGCCATCTTCCACTCTTGGCCAGAGGTGATTCGAACATTGTTGAACCCGGCATGAAGGTCGAATTTGGTATAGATGTTTGCGCTTTTGAGTTGGTCAATAAGGCTCGGAATCAGTGGGATAGGGTACTTGTTCTTTCGCGTGATACGATTCAACCCTCGGTAGTCCACACACATTCGCAGTGTACCATCCTTCTTTTTTGCGAATACAACAGGGGCACCACCAGGTGACTGGGAGGAGCGGATGAATCCCTTGCCGAGCATATCTTCGAGATAGCCACGGAGCACTTCTAATAGTGTTCGAGAGTGGGTATATGGGACCATGAGGTGGTGTGCCATCGTTCTCAATCTCAATGGTGTGGTCGTAAGGGCGATGTGGGGGTAAGTCCTTGGCTTTAGCACACAAGAAGATATCAAAGAAGTCGTGGTACTCCTCTGGTACCACAGTTCTGAACATCTCTAACTTGTCCTTCGGTAGGGGGTTTTCGTGAAGGAGTGTAGTCGGAGTTGGTGGGTTGCCAGGGATGGTAGGGCGCATGTTTAACATGAAGGTTTCTTCTTTGCCGAGTTTCATGATTAGCTTGAAGGCAGCCGCACTGATTAGGCTTATATGCGGTGTTGTCCTTCGTGTCAGGGGTGGATCAGGAGGTGAACAATAGAATGGGAGGTGGTCATCGGCTAGCGATTCTATACATGGTGTACAGTGGTTTGGAACGGGCGCAGTTTTTGGCCAAATAGGTTCAGTTTCTATTATGCTTTCTTCCATGGCTGAAAATGGGTGGATGAGAGTTTTTGGAAGCGACATGGAGGACTCAGAGGAGTGATTCAGCCCTTCCGTGATACCTTGCACACTACACTGTCAAGTGCCACGGGCTATTTCGCTACGACTGTAGATAGGGCGAGCTCCGATTCAGGAAACCCTCTTATCTTGTGAACATTTGTTGGTTCACCTATTCGCTGAACAGCATACTTATTCGCACAAGTTATTCAGGCATTCGCTGTGTTCACTAATACACAATATTAACGCCTAAAACCAATCTTGACACACGTACTCTCGGGACATTTCCACCAAAACAAGACCCTTGCCCTGATCTGCCAGGAATATACCTGGCCCACAATTGGGTCTTTTGTCATCAACTTCTGCAAGACTTGCACCACCTGCTCCCATTCGAAGTCCCAGTGTCACCAGCCTTATGGCACCCTCAAGCAGCTCCCGATACCCAAGCAGCCTTGGAATTCCATCTCCATGTATTTCATTGAGCAGTTGCCAGCATCCTTGGGATTCACTGCGATCCTCATGGTAGTCTGTCGCTTAACCAAGCAGAGCATCTTCATTCTGATGTATGGCACGATCACTTCCACCAGCCTAGCCCGCCTGTTTGTCTTGCATGTATTCTCAAAACATGGTGTCCCTAGCCATGTGCCATCAGACTGAGGTTCAGAATTGTTGTGATAAACGCAACTATATTATTTAAATCACCTTTATATATACACAGAAACTAACAAAGAACAAAAAAGAATTTATTAAAGAATAGAAATGATGCTCATGACATCATAGATCTCAGCACGTGCAAGCGCCAGATGATATCACAAACAACAGCTATCTTATCTATCGATTAGATAAGATACAGGAACACTGAATACCAGCATCAGCCACGTTTGGCCAATCAGAGATAGCGCGTCTGTTGGCAGATGGCATCGGCCATCACATCAACAGGTGCCAGGCCACAGGCACCAAGGAGGTGCGGGCACCAAATGCCGCAGAGGTCCATAGACTGCGCAGGAGCACCGGACATTACAGAATGACAACAGAACATCATTTCAAATACATAAGCTCGAATAGCTGCCCCACAGAAGAGGCACAGAGATGGCAATTCCATTGCCAAGGGCAGCATATATGTTGCACAAAAGAAACATAGCTCGCTTTTTCCTATTGTCCTCCATGACACGTCCAACTGACTATTATCCTAACACCATGCAGACAGGAGCTTTGTATAGTAGATACCAGACTCTATTCCAAAGCCTATCACCCCTGTGAATATCCCCATCTTTTTTATGGCTTTATGACTACAAACAGTCACCCCTTTATTTACACACAGTTTTTCGACCCATCCACACAGTATCCTGAACACTGGTAGTCATTACTATTATAGTATAAATAGCTACCACAAATGTACGAACAAATCATCCAGAAATTATTGTTTCACCCCCTGAAGTAACTGTAGACCTGTTTGATAGCTACAGAGCTTAGTTCTTGATATTTTTCTCTAAATCTTCGTTGAGAGTCTATTATCATTGCCTACTCTGAACTATCTCAAAAGCAAAGCCTTTTGAGATACTCATTCTCTTGATCGAACCCACTCTTCCATCGACACGGTCACATGACCAGCATCCATCATCGACGGACATACCTTGATGAGCTTAGTCAGCACCCAGCAACAGGAGAAACATAACAGTCCCAGCTGCTGAGCAACAGAGAGCTTTATTAAATTATTTTGAGTTTAACATATATTCTAAAAGGAATTTGTATCCCATTTCTCCATTCCCTTGGCAAAGCTCTCAACATGAACTTGCACTTTACCTCCGGATATCACCCCGAAGGCAATGGTCAAACTGAATGGGTAAACCAAACTCTCAAACAATATCTCTGAGTGTACTGCAACTATCAACAGGACAACTGGTCATAGTTGCTGCCACTTGCCAAGTGTGCGTACAACAATGCTCCCAGTGCCACTACCAGCATTTCCCCATTCTTTGCCAACAAAGGCTACAACCTGAACTTGACAGTTCACCCTGAAAGGGACCTTGCTTCCTCTCATGCCTGTGACTTCACAGTTGACCTTGACCAACTTCACGCTGCCTTGAAAGAGCAAATCAAATCCACTCGATCTTGGTATCAGGTCTCAGCTGATGCACGTCATGCTCCCACCCCCGAGTTCGCGATTGGATCCTTAGTGTTTGTAAAAGCGCAGTTCTTCCGGACAACCCAGCCCTCCAAGAGGCTCACTGAAAAGTACCTCAGCCCCTTTGAGATCATAGGCCAGGCCGGATCTAGAGCTTACATCCTTTGGCTTCTGGACAGCCTTCAGGTGGTCCACCTGGTCTTCCATGTCTCCATGCTCGAACCCGCAACCCCAAATACCATCCTGAACCGGGTTCAGTCTCCACTGCCTCCAGTCAAGATTGACGGCAAGACAGAGTATGAGATTTCTGAGATCCTTGATTCCAAGATTGACTGACGCCGCAGACCTTGTAACCTCATGTACCTTGTCCATTGGGCTGGTTATGGAGGTAGGAATGAAGAAACCTCATGGGTCCTCATGACCGAGCTCGGCCATGCATCCGAGATCGTGACTGATTTTCACTTGGCCTACCCTGCCAAGCCTGGACCATGGGTTCCTTGATCATGAGCCTTGGCTCTCCCCATCTCCTTTCACTCATTTCATGGTCATTTTCTTAGTTAAAACAAAAAAAAAAAAAAAACACCCCTTTTGCTATGTTCAACTCGGCTGTTTTGCCAAATACTTACGCTTGTAATTCTCAGTTTTCTTTCTGCCCCTGTATCCATCTCTCTCATCCCATTCCATTCCCAAAACACAAAAACACCAAGAAAAAATTTTCACACTCCTGTAACAAAAAATTCCCGAAAAGAAATTTGCTAGTGTAAAGTAGCATCCTCATCTACTTCCATTTCTGAATCCCTCTCCTCGTCATCCCGACCATTCCCTGAATCCCCCTCTGACTCCCCATATCCCGACTTATCTGCCTCCTCATTCCCCTCGGCATTCCCCTCTGTCTCTCCACTCCCGTTCCCCATTCCCGAATCTGTTCCTGCTTGTTCCCCTGTTTCTTTTTCCTTCCCTTTTCCCTTATCCCTGTTTCCCGAACCCGATTCCCCCACGAACCAAACCCCTCCCAATCTGCACCCGAACCCGAACCCCACACACCAGCTTCCTCAGCTGCACCCGTCCACCATTTTACCCGCTTGCTCAGATGGGAGTTCTGCCAATGTGTCCTCTTGGCAAACTCGAGGATTCCTTGCAGTGTGTCATTCATGCACTCAAAAAGAGTGTTTTGTTGAGCTAAAAGCTCCCTGATGGCCACGAGGCCTGATCTCCTGAGAGACCCATTAATTTGGGTCACCCGGCCTCGATAGCCAATACCGACCCCAACCTTGATCCCAAAGGACCTGCCTTCATTTCCACCAACGGCTTGGCTCCTGTCGGCTTCACTGGCACACTGGCATCAGCCTAGGCATTTTTGCTGTTGGCCCCTCGGCTCCGGCCCTGACTCTTTGCTTGAGCTTTCCATCGGTGAAGCTGCAATGTACTTTTTGCATGTTGCAGTCCCAACAGGCCGTCTTTGTCCCATGAATGAAGGGTACCTTCTGTCGGAAGCAGTTGTCGCATGGTTCATCCTAAAGAATAACAAGTAAAAACCAAGCGGAGCAATAAACCCGAACACTCACTTCTTCCTCTTCCGACTCCTCCTCTGTCGCTTTCTGTTTCTTCATCCCCACTGACCTCGGCTTTGTTTTCACCTGACTCCACTCAAAGGCCTGCTTGGACATCAAAATCCGAGCCTTCACTGGCACCAAGTCCAGAACTATTGGCTCAGGTGACGGAATCCAGATGTCTTGGTTTACCGAGGCTTGCTGTTCCCAAAACTCCTTAAGCATATCAAGACATTGTCTTAAACGTGCAAGAGTAGCTACCTCAACCTCCCTTTCCTCGGCCTCCTGAGCCTCTCGAGCCTTCCTCTCGGCATCCTGAGCCTCTTCCTTGGCTTCCTGAGCTTTACACTCCTTTTCCTCGGCTTCCACTTTGCATTGTGCTCCTGCTCTTCCTTGGCTTCCTTCACTCTCCGTTCCTCCTCCAGCTTCTTCTGCTTCTCCACTGCTTCCTTACACTCCTGGGCAAGGCAGGCATTTTTCCCTCAATTGGTTTCTCTTCTCCTCAGCCTCTCGCTCCTCCTGCTCGAGTGCTGCATTGAGCTCTTTGACAGCGGGCTTCTGAGCGTCCTGAGTGTCTGACATTTGGAGCTACTGATTGTGATGGGAGGAAGCAAGAAAGGAGACATGAAACAAAGCTTATATAATCCACTTGCCCAGGCGATCTCCGGGATCTCACTTCTGGCCTCATGGGTTTGGCCATAAGAGGGAGGTACTGTTAAGACCTGTTCCTGAGTCCAGACCTGAGGCCTAGGCCTCGGCTCTCCCTTGGGAACCCTTCTTGGCTTAACTCATGTTCCCATCGGTTCATCATTCACCCTGACTTCCTTTCCTAGATAATCCATTTCTGATGATCATCTGTCTACCCTTCTGCCTGCTCGATACGGGCATTGATGCCCTCTTTCCATTCCTTTCAATTAGTGTATAACCCCCCCGCCATGTATGCTAAATCCTCAGTTCTGATATCAACTTAGTGTCATGACTGATTTTGTTCTTGCATCCAGCTATCCCCATTTTCCCTTTCATCACCCCGCCTCTATGTTCGCTCCATTCGCTACTCACATCATTCACCAGTAGGCATGCCATCAAACACAATCAACATCCTTTACCCAGCGTGATGGTTCATCACTGGCACCATCATCTTCCTGACTCAACCTCCTTTGGGTGTTCTTATGGCCGGAATGCATTCGCAGGATGTCCTACCCGTAGATCATGTGGGATCAACCCAGCAGACCAAGAGTCCATGCAGGGTAACATGTATGCAGGTCTCAAAGCATGTTTTCTTACATAGGTACCAGAACCTGTGAGGCATGCTGAATCCTAACCCTAAAAATATTTTTCATAGTCTACAGCTCCCCCAGGAAAAGGTGTATACCCTATTGTCTGAACATCAATAGTTATATATCTTTGTACTGTACATGCTTATTATTTTAAACATGCCTTATAATCAGATCTATCAACCCTATATAAGAATATAGTGGAGTAATTGTCCACACTTGCTTCTACATTCTGTCATTGTACATCTGACAAGCTTCATATATCCTTCTAACATATAGTTATATGGTCCATACTTGCCTCTATACTCTATCAACCTACATCTAACAAACTTCATATATACTTTTAACATATAGTCATCCAAATCCTATCTGAAATTGCTCTGTTATCTCAATACACACCATGTTTCAGCACATACAAACATATTTTTAAAATATGAGAACATTCAAAAAATTTTAGGGTATCCACAACATACAAATTGCTCAAAATGATGGACTATGAATTCAGTTAGGGTTGATATTTTAAAAGATATCTAATATATCCTAGAATAATGTACATTATTATAAATCTGACCATCCTCCTGTATAGTTCTTGTGTGGGAACCACCTGGTGGTTCCCCATCTTAGCTGTCACTACATAGCACCCAGAATAACCATAATTTGGTCGAGTGCTGTTTGCCCTTGTGATACAAGCAAGGCTTAAGATCACATCTTTTACACAAAGGTTTCATGATACATAACACATGCACCAAGGAAAATTGGTGTCCAGTGTGCATGTGTTACCCTGAGGACTGTGGGGACCCACTGTCTACAATACTCAAGGATGATCCAGAACAACTACACTGACATCCTGAAATTCACGTTACACACCTTGACAAACATGTCAAACATGTGGCAACAATGCAACTGGCTTGGACTCGGTGGCCATCTGCGTTCTCAGGACTCCATTTTGGGAGAGCCTCCCACACTGTGACATTTTCCACTCACTTACACTGGACATCCTGCAACAATTGCACAAAGGTGTGTTCAGAGACCACTTGTACACCTGGTGCATGAAACTTGCGACCATTTGAAACCTGAGACCAACGCCTGCTTCCAAGCCATCCGGAAGAATCCCACTGTGCACCACTTCCACAAAGGCATTTCTATGATTTCACACTGGTCTGGCACTGAGTATAAGAATATGGAGAAGGTCTTTGTCAGCCTCATGGCTCATGCGCTCCTCCCCAATGCTCTTAAAACTGCTCATGCCATCCTTGACTTTATCTATCTGACTCGATATCCCTACCATTCCAAGACCACTCTCCAATGCTTGCAAGATGCTTTGGATCGATTCCATCAATACAAGAACACTGTTTTTTTTAATCCAATTTTTTTGCCTTTTGGGGCTGCACCCTATGTAAGATGATGTATGCAAGATTTCCTTCTACCACTCCTACGCCTTACTGCCTGTTCTAACAACATGTTTATTGACCACCGACTGCATGAACATTTCCAAGTTCCCAAAGCACATATGATGGAGCATTACATTGAGTCCATCAAATCTCGCGGCATCGCTGATGGATTCAGCACCGAACTTCCAGAACGGCTGCTTATCGACCTCTGCAAAGTCGGCTATCGCGCGAGTAACCGTGAAGACTATATCATTCAAATGACGAAGTGGATAACGAGACACGAGAAATTATACGCCTTTGGAGCCTACGTTCGGTGGTGCGACCCACATTTGACAGAAATAGATGACACTGAGTATGAGGATCAACTTGACGATGCCGAGAACGAAGGCGATGAAGAGGACGAAGTCGACAATGTCGCGGAACATGGCCAGGCGCCTGGTATCACCTACTGAGTTGCCAAGAAACCCGGCCTTCCCAATACCCCCATATCCAAAATCATGTGGGACATTGGAGCCCCAGACTTCATCCGCATCCTATCAGCATTCCTCAAGCGTAAATTTCCAACATATCGCACACCTGTCACTGAGGCGAGCCGAGTTGACCTGTACAAGCCCGCGCTCATTACACTCCAATCAATCCAGCGGATAGACGAGAGTAAAATCAAAGACACTATCTGCGCGACCCCACTTGTCTCGCGTGACGGCCGGACAGCTGAGAAACCGGCCCACTTTGACACCGTGCTCATCCATTATAACCAAAAGACCCAAGAGAGCGGCGCATTCGGTGAGCAATTCTACATTATCCAAGGCAAGCCAATACTCACGTCTACTAGGATATTGCGCTGCTCGCGTGCGTGCAATCTTTCGCCTTCCGCCGGAAATCGTTTGTCCTCACCCCGTTGCCTACGTTGAGTGGTAGTCCGCCTTCCGCACCCCGGTCGCTGGCCCCGAGATGTACGCTGTATCTCTTGCAAAAGGCCCTGACGTGTTGCCACTGTCAGTCTCAGCTCGATTCGGCGAAGTTGCCACCTGATACCGCACTTTGGCCGTAAATCGATAGAACATTAGATACGGATCACACCCTGGATCGTTGCGTGCAATTCTATGTTAGCGATTTATAGATTTGTACACGTACCAGTTTTTCAACGATTAGTCGCCGTCCTGTTGGTGGTGCTAAGTGTGGCGAGGCCCGGACCTAACTTCGTCCACGATCCGACGTCTTGAAGAGGTCCCCACGGAAGATACCCCAAAGTCCGATACAGCCCGGGCTGAAGCGACATATCCTGTGAAGGGCGACAAAGCCCGAGCTGCAGCGACGGAGCCTATAGCGGTCTTCCCCCGAGGTATGGATGGTGATCCCGCGCTATGAAGGGAGCCGGGAAAACCCATAGAAGGGAACGCGCGTAAGAGGTTGCGCCCGAAATATGCAGCTCACCGAAGCGTGGCCCGGCGATCGGGCAAATACCGTGTTTCCTGTGCGGAGTGACGCTGGCATGCATGTCATCTTGTCATCGTCACAAATGTATCAAGCTCGAGTATACCTCGGACGGTGACCTCCGGATGGAATCCGGGGACCTAGCTTGGTGAGCGCGGCTAGCATGCCACTAGTAGGCCTTCTGAGATCAGAAAAGTGTCTATAAGCTTCCAATAGTCACCCGCCCATGGAGCATTGTAGAGAAGGAAGGAGCTCATTTCATCTTCATTTTTTTTTCGTCGGATCATGCAAACCCTAGGCATGGATGTCACTTCCGGGGATACTATAGCGGTCGCCGCCTCTCTGAGTTTGCGTTTCAGGAATGTTTACGTCTCTAGCCAATCGGCTGCTAATGTGTGGCAAGTCCACTTAGTACGATAGCAACCGCAGCACGGCAGGGCTACTAACGGGACTGTAACTTACCACCGTTGCCCTTTAGTATATTGCGGGTCGCCATCAATCAATACCTTGATGGGCACCTTGTTTTGTTCTGTCCAGAGGCTGACATCATTTCTCACCTGTATAAGAAGGGCCACGTGAAAGGCAGCAGCACCTCCTCGAACACTTACACCTCTCACTCTTCCCACATGATCAAAAATCTGGCAATTCGCGTGGTCACGCTTGCTGTGGGTCTCGGCGCCCTTCCGTCAGTGCTGAGTGTGTGTCCGGACGGTCAGATAGGCATTGGCTTCGCCGATAATAAAGTATGTCCCATAGCTGCCGGCTGCAGTTCAACCGTTCACATCAGCTCCTGTGCTTCGTAGGGCGCCGCGATAAGGACCAACAAATGCGATGTCATTGCCAGGCGCGAGACTGAAGGGTTCCAACTCACCATCTGTGGCGGCTACAACAACGGCGCCTCAGTGCAATGTAACGCTGGAACGTACGTGACATTGTCTCCTGCCATGATAGGGCTACAGGTCTTGAACCATGCTTGCATGTTCCACAGAGCAACCCTAACACTGCGCAAACCGGGGATGGAACCGACTGGGGAAACTGCCGCCGTGCCAGCAATGAGACCTGTGACGTGTGGCAGGTCCTATTTTGCTGTTCACGAAATGGACTCTAGGTTCTCCTCCGTTGAATAAATTTCTGTGTTGGACCCCTGTGAACCCAGTTGATAGTCTGCAGCCAAGTTGTATACCTCGATAGCTGGAGAAGGAGAAGAGCAGAACCATGTCCCTCTTTCTGTCCCGCTCCGCTCTTAATTACCTGCATTACCCATTCAGAACTGCCACACGCGTGGCTTGACGACGTGAGCTACGACGACGTCCATTCATGCATGCACATATAGCACCCACTTACTCCTCATCATACCGACCTTGAGGGGGAAGGCGTTGCGGGGCTGGCCGACCCGAAGTGAGCAAGTATGAACGAACAAATGCGGGGACGACAGTGTAAACAACTTGAAGAAAGGCCCGGCACATGCAATGCGCTAGGCCTTTCTTCAAGTTGTTGCTGAGCATTGAGCAACAACCCGTAGTGTTCTGCCGGCTCGGGCGCGAGCCTGGCTTAAAAGCCCGAGCCGAGCCGAGCCGAGCCCAGGCCTCCAAAAGCCTGACCCCGCTTGTCCGGGACATGGCATACGTAACGGGCGCGCGCCAGGAAAGCAGTGACGTGTTGCACTCACGTGCCAGGTGGCACGGAGAGCGTGTGGCCCGTGCGCGCCAGGCACCGGCATTGGCCGCCAGACTCCCGGAGGCGGAGAGAAAGTACAGTGGCGTGGTAATGTGAGTAGCGGGCAGAGGAAGGGTGCATGGAGTGTTCAGATTTAGTGTCCGGAGGGGCTTTAGTCTACTGTGCGCATGTGGGTGCTGCTGTCCTAGTTCGGTCTATTTATATACACGACCGCCGAACTCTTCTGTCGCCGTACCCTGCTCGTCTCTGTCTTCGCAGCTCTCTGGCTTCGCATCTCTTCTCACTTCGCCACCCTTCTCTTGCTTCTACTCTTCTCTTCCTTCGACCCTTCTCTTGCTTCGACTCTTCTCTTGCTTCGACCCTTCTCTTGCTTCGACTCTTCTCTCGCTTCCAACTTTTCTCTCGCTTCGACTCTTCTCTTGCTTCGCCTCTTCTCTTGCTTCGAATCTTCTCTCGCTTCGCAACTCTTCTCTTGCTTCGACTCTTCTCTTGCTTCGACCCTTCTCTTTCTTCGCTCTTCTCTCGCTTCGCAACTCTTCTCTTGCTTCGACTCTTCTCTTGCTTCGACCCTTCTCTTTCTTCGCTCTTCTCTCGCTTCGCAACTCTTCTCTTGCTTCGACTCTTCTCTCGCTTCGCAACTCTTCTCTGGCTTCGACTCTTCTCTTGCTTCGACTCTTCTCTCGCTTCGCAACTCTTCTCTTGCTTCAACTCTTCTCTTGCTTCGACCCTTCTCTTGCTTCCACCCTTCTCTTTCTTCGACTCTTCTCTCGCTTCGCAACTCTTCTCTCGCTTCGACTCTTCTCTCACATCGACTCTTCTCCCGCTTTGCAACTCTTCTCTTGCTTCGACCGTCTTCTCTTGCTTCGACCCTTCTCTCGCTTCGATTCTTCTCTCGCTTCGACTTTTCTCTCACTTTGCAACTCTTCTTTCGCTTACCAATTCTTCTCTCTCTTTACGCTCGCTGCCGAATAATGCCCTATAATTGAATTGCAGATCACACGTGCTATGTATTATGTAATGGACTTCTTCCTTCCTCCTCCCACCCGCCACCCTCTGCTCTCCTCCTTCCTCACGCCACCGACCCCCAACCCGCCAGTCCGGCATCCTCCACCACGCCCCACTGCGCCCTCCCGCCCGCCCATCCTCTGCTCCACCGACGACGCGACGCCCCGCCGGCCCGTCTACCACCCTCCGCCGCACGTCACGTGCTCGCGACACGTCATATGCAGGGATATGATTCGGGCAGGGAACGTTGTCGCATTGTGAGTGCAAAGTCTGCCAGTGAGATTTCTGCGCATTCTTAGGTAATTGTAGCCGGTACATCATGCTGTAAATGGCGAATTTGAGTGTCCCATGATCGACATGATCGACGTGATCGATCAGCGCAGCACTGATCACAGAAGCTGAGAAGCTGTCGCGATGGCGTGTATCTAAATATAGCCACGAAGGCGACATCGCCCACGTGCACTATCTCTGCCGCTTTCGGTAGGATTGACGCAGAAATTCGGCCAATTCAGTAACTCCCCTATCTAAAAATGTACTAGTCTACCTTCGCTCGCTCTCATTGATTCTTCGATTGCCTAACTCCCCACCATCACTTTCTCGTCAACGTCCCCATGTCTCCCACGCACTATCATAGGGCGTCGACGCCGAATCTCCCAAGAACGATGCGCAGCCCTATTCGTGATTACCATCGCTGGTCTCGCTATTCTCATCGTCGTCAGCAGCAACGGGCGGCGACAAGAAGTAGTGTTTCAATGAGTAGACTTCATGCGCTTGTCGGCTTATTATCACGAGTTCCTTTTAGCAGACGAGAGTGCAATAGTGTCATGTTCCGAGACGCATATGTGCCTGTTTGACCGCTAAATAATTGTGAGCGACTGTTGCCATGCGGCAGTCTGTGTGAATTACTTATAAATATACATGTAGATAATATCCGGAGAATTTTGCGATGCGGGTGAAGCGTTTACAACACGCGGGGTGAACATCTGTCGAATTGACAAGCGGTTCAGCACTGACGAACGTTCCTTCTCGCGCGCTGTTTCTCCGCCGTCTTCCCTACGCCTTCATCCCTCTCCGGTCACCCGTCAGGCTCTGAGACGTCGAAAGACGACTATTCAGCTCCACTCTTGCCGCCGTCCGCCGTGCCAGCGCCTCTGTATCTTCCCAGCTTCGCCGGGCCTCGCGATACACTGACCCTCAGTGTTACGCCTCCCATCGACATCGGCATCCCTCCTCTCTGTCTTCATCGGTCTGTCTCCAACATCCAGACCCGACTGCCCACTCTTCCCCCCGTCCCCACAAAGGTCCGGCGAGTCCGTCCTACACTCTTTCACCGTCTTTACAAACTCTTCGCTCACCCTCACGCTTTCGCGATACCCCCTTCCCTACCTGGCGCCACACCTCCGATCGCAGCATCTCCCACCTCAGCTTCGATCTGCGCCTCGAGCACATGTGCGGAGCAACGTATTGAGCCCATTCGCGTGCACTACGCTGTGTACGACGCGCGGTAGATCCGGAGCGGAAGAGGACGTCGGTATGCATGCTAGCTGCGTCTCGAACATGGTGAAGGAGTCGAGCATTAGCCTGGCGTGCTCCAAAGATGGTGTTTGTGTGGCCTAGCCATAGGGTGAGGTGTGCGAGCATTCGCGCTGTGGCGTGTGTCGTGATATGGTTCTCTCTGGTCGAACATATGAAGATCGATACTTGTGCAGCGGAGTCAAGCGAGGTCCCTCCTCGTCTGCACCATACGACCCGAACGATGTGCCTGCCCTTGAGGAACCAGTAGACAAAACACTGTGAATATAACGTATATCCCCATATAGCACCAAGCCAGATGCAGAAGGTGGCGTTCGTGGATCTTATTCCTGGTCGGGAAGCCCAATCCCAACATGTGCCATCCCACGCCTCAATTCGACCAGGTCTCCATCCCTAATGCCGTTCAGTGAAGGCCTTCTCCCCAATCCACCGCTAAGCCATGTTCCGAGCCACGACGGGTGAGTCCAGCAGCTCGTAAGCCTTCACCCACCACGCTACGACCTTCCCTCCCAGCCAGCGGGCTCTCGCCAGTCCCCGCATCACGCGACTCTCACAGTCGGTCAGGATCACCACCCGATGGACTGTTCCCGTTTCCATTAAGTGCCACCTCGTCCACGGAACTCCGTGCTGCACGCGCCTCGAGGAATCAGGCAAAGTTGACGGTCACGCGGGCCGCTGAGCACGGGGACATGTGGGAGCCACAGAGAATGTTCCACCACTGACCAGCCCCACGTGTGACTAGAACGCCCCGTGATCTCGTACGCTTGATCATGATCTTGTGTACGCCGTGTCGACGTGGAGCTCTCACAGATGGACTGCACCCAGGTCAGCTATACAGCGAGATTGACAGAAGTATTAGACGCACCCTGCCATCAAGCCTTCTGGGGTCTCTGGAATGGGGCTCTGGGTTTTCACTGCCACTTCCGTCAGCCGTTCGTGGCTGTGCTGGCAAATCCTCATCTTCAGGCTCTGGCTGCTGTATTTATGCTCTGCGTGGCCGTCTGCCTGAGCTGATCACGGCGAAGGTGGTCGACGTGTGCTTGCGAGGAGGCTGTCGTGCTGGAGGCTGTCGTGCTGGCACAGCCACGTGGATCTAAAAATAGTAGTGAAGAAAATCGTCCACGGGCGCTAGGTATCTCCACCGCTAACTCGGGAATTCGTCATTCAATGCCAAGGAACTCTCTCCCCAACGGAATCGTCCTTCAAAAACTGTGCATGTAAGGTCTGCATCCAAAATTCCATAGAGTCCTCGCTTCCAACTCCCCGCCATGACTATGACCATAACCGTCAACCTGTGGCTGACAAGGCTGGTGCCGCTTTTAAGGTGCGTGCTCGCGGTCTGCCCTGATGATCGACGCTAATTCCTCGTCGTTCGTCGCAGCCTGAGCTGCAGAAGGGTGCGATGGACTGGGCCAAGGATAAAGTGAAGGTCGTGGTGCCTGCCACGAAGCTGAGCGACCCGTTCACCCGCAAGAACACCGAGTTGTTGCTAGACTCTACTCCTACATGAATCGTAGCCGTGCGCATGGTCGTCTGATCGGGTAACAAGAAGCAACTTAATTACTATCTAGACGTGTTTGTACCTCTAGGAGATGATGAGAGGAATGCAATGTATCATGTTCCAAACACCAGTGGCTCACAACGCCATTCAGGTTCCACCTCTGATACTTCAGGGGATTTTCGTGGTTCGAAACCATCTGTCGCCCGCTTATAAATATTCTAGCAACATAATACTGTTATTCGTTGCGTGCCTCAACATATGGGTGTTCGGGTATACAGTGTTCTGACACCTCTTTCATCTATGCCTTCTCCATGATCCCTTTCATCTAATCTTGCTCTCCTTCCGGCGGTATCATGCCCTCGGACACGCATCACGCCTCTAGTGATACCTCGCCCGTGGATGCCGCCACTACAATGGATATTGTTTTGAGTCTCAAGAAGGTATGAACCGCCGAAACAACTGGAACAATGACTGACCATGGCGAGGTTCAGCATGTACATCACCGTCTACAGCGCTTGCAGGTCCGGGTCCCCTGCCGCGAGGGATTTCCTTAAGCTCGATTCCCACGACTGCGTTAGACGAGGGGTCGTCCTCCATGTGAGGTTCAACTGCTTCAGATGTTCCAATCTCCTCGATACTCGGACCGCCAAATTCATCCATGAGCGATTTGTGAATCTGTCGTGTGGCTGCACGAAAGCTCGTTACGGGATGGTGTGTGGAATGGGTGGTGCCATTAGGGTGAGCAACCCTTTCTTGAAGGGCAAGATGACAGCGACAAATGACGATGGTGGATAGACTACATGTAGCGTTAGCCATATGGCTTATTATCTAGGCTCCTAAGGTCTGACCTGTCCTGGACAGATGAAAGGATCTGTGCAATGCTGGGCTATTGACTGCATGTAAATTGACCAACCAAGCATGTGTTCAACGGACTCACTCTTAACACCTGTTATACTGAATGTTAGGTACGTCCCATGAAATTGAAATTGGACATCATACAGTACCTTCGTAGTGACGAGACCGGCTAATGTTATGGTCAATACAAATCTGACCCGGTATTAGATCTGGGAAAATTCAATGGTGGCGGTCAAAAAAGGTACCCACCCATATCTTATGAGACCTAGACTAGCCATGAGCAATTTCAAAGTGTAAGGATGAATTAACAGACTTTGTTCAGCCAAAATTTGGGGCAATGACTTTCGAGGGAGCATCTGAAACTCTCTTGAGCGCCTCACAAGCCCAAGGGTATTGTATAGTGTCACAACAACGACCAATGTGTCAAAAAGTATAATGAACACATTATTTATTGTCTCCGCTAGGAATAAATGGTCTGTTAAACTGCAACTGAACATGAGAATTTCGCACCCCTGACAAAGTGATATATGGAGCTGCTTCAATACAAATGCTGCTGTCACTCACAAACTTATAGCGGCCGCATCCGGACCTGTGACGTTGCATTTATTTTGACTGCAATAAACTGTAATACCGTATTGTGTTTGAGGATTAATGACAGACTTGCACTTGAAAAGGGAAGCATGCATACCACCGCCGTACCCAAACTACCCATATACAGAAGAAGACTGAGGGCCCCAAGCACCCACCGCCTGCTTTGATTGTGTTGGGACATCATGGCGTATATTCGCCCCCATAAGAGTCCTGCAGGGGGGGTATGTAAGTCTAAGACTAAGGACTGATCGGCATATAGTTACCTTCTATACCTGGAAGTACCACAAGTGATAGACACTCTAGGAGATGAGCCCAGGTGTTACACACACTGTTTGGCATCAGATGATGCATACAAGAAAACAAATGTCATACTGGATATGTAGTATGTGAGCCACCTGCGTTTCACGACTAAGCCATCTCACCTCGAGTGGGATGTTTGCTATATCCAAGTATACCGAAAGATAAAGCAAGTAAGGCAGGGTAGCGAGCGATCAGGTAAAAACAGAGCCTAATCTGACTCTTCTGCGCCAGATATAGGTAATCTCGGACGGGAGGGTCAAGAGAGTATCATAGGCGAGCAGTGCTACTTGGATCAGGGATGCGTTAACGGTCCATGATTACTCCTTACACACCAAGGGTAGCAATGTCCACATAGTTAAAAGCCAGGCTTCTAGGTTGTCAGACTCTACACCGCTGAATGGCCCGACATACTCACTTATCTGAGATCACCTGAATATCCACACTTTGTTGAGAGGACATGTGGTGATTGTATACTGTGAACTAAGTTGGATAGATATCTGGATGTTAAAGATGAACCGTCCACCAAGAGAATCTTATAGCATGGGATGGCAGAGGGGGACAAACACCGCTATCGAGTGCGTCTGCGGAAAGGGGTATGATGACCTTTCAATCACATCGGACCCTGACTAAAGGGTGCACTACAATACCTGGAATGCAGGAGTCCATGCTAATTACCCGATCCGCGAGGCACGACTGAGTTGTTAGCTCGTCATGGGATCTGGAGACAGTGTTGAATTCCCCATCCTCAAGACGCAGTACCTCTACACATTGAGAGTTGAAGACTCCTTGATGCCTTGGCTTGATCGCCAGCCATCCTTCATGTTTCGGTGCGTCATAGATCAGACATCAGAACACTGCCAAAATACAATAGAGGCCCTGCTATCACGGTAAGTAACTCCATGAGGGTGGTCCCAGCACGGTGGGCTGTAGCGGCCTTGATTTTGCCGTGGCACAACCAGAAAGTGTCTCTTGATGTCGATGACATGCATAGTGAGCTCAACATGTAGTATAAAACAACCTGAGCTCTAACCTCATGTCCAGACATCACCCTACTAGAACGGCCGTTGTGCCGTGTTCTGTAGAACCAGTCTGGGAAGGATAGAAGGAAAGGCAAGACATTATAAAACGATTGAGGTGGGATTATATGAATGTCGAATCCACGAAGTCACAGAAGTCTGGGTCACACAATCCATTATTTTACGCTCGACGACCCTCATCGTTGAGTGGGCGGCGGTCGGTGCCAAAATTATGTAACCAGTGCTGGATTGGACAAAGCTTGCCGTTGTCCAGGGTCAGCCCGAGTCATGTGACTCCGGCCACTCGTGCCCACTGTCCACACTTTCACCACGGTCCACTCGCAACAACGCTCACATTGCCCCCTATGTCCTATTCCCTAGTATAAATACCCCAGCTCCTCTTTCCCATTTTCTTCGCGTCCTTCTCACACTCTTCGTGTTCGATAGCCATCAAGGCTTCAAGCTCTGTCTCTTTTTGCACCCGCCCTAACCACTTCCCACTTCCCATTTCTTGTTGACTCGGAGGTTTGTATCTATGCTTGCGCCGGCTTGAGCACGGTCCGGTTCCCGGCACCAGCCATGTCCCGTAGCAAGCTAGTACTTACGGCGAGACCCTGATCGTTGAGTCGGCGGCGGTCGGTGCCAAAATGATGTAACCAGTGCTAGAGCATTCGGAGCTGAGCCACCCCTAGATCGCTGCGGGACACGCGGCGGCCCGGTACCGGCCATGTCCCGTAGCGACTAAGCACTAAGAGCCCTTCCTCCGTCCATGACTGGGACAAGAAGTGGGTTTGGGGAGATTACAGAAGCAGCAGATATGTCAAACAGCGAGCCCACGCTGGTCGAATAGAAGTCCTCGTCGACGGCCGCTTGGCCATAAACGATCCTAGAAGCATTGATTTCCGCCTTCCGCGAAGATTGACACGAACAATTGATTTACCATAGAGGTCATCCTCTCGCAGCGGCGGGAAATAGAGAAAAGAAAAGCGTAAAAGAAGTGTCAGACTTTGATGATTCCGATTCTGATTATGAGTGCTCTTTTAATTACGCAGCGTGGTATAAATGCATGGCTTATAAGAGAGTATGTGTTACTTGAGGTATCTGTTAGGAGGGGGAGTCTACTGTAATATCAAATCACTGATCTGAAATTATGGTTCGCACTAACCACGATCGAGTGCACGATTTCAGACAACATAACTGCATACATGCAGGGTGAGCCCCCGCTGTGAATTTATGTACAATATAGACCTGACACCAGTAGCTAGACATGGTTTAGTCAAGCCGCAATATATATTTGGTCTAATTTCTCCTTGAACATCTCTTCGACTGCTTTTCGCCGGATGTTACCTTTCGTCTGGATTCAAGAAGGAAGTCATATTCTGACGATAAGATTAAATTGGGAAACATACATCTGTCGAGGCAGAGTTCCTCGATTAACGACGATGATCAGGTTTATATCCGTGATGCGTTCGTGGAGATAGCGCCGCGCATGAAAGTCCTGCGTCCTCTGAAGGATATCTGCTCTGATTTTAGCATGGTCCATATCATCCTTCGCCGGTTCAACAAAAAGCGCTGGTGAAGGGCGCCCACTGCCAACAACGACACAGTCCCCAATGAGCTCAGAACATGTAGTTCGCACATGATCTTCTATAGATCTGCAAGGGTATCATCGGTAGGATTATCATCCTAAGAATGATACGTCTGGGGAATAAACGTACTTGGTGTCGCAACGCAGAGAGTCTGCACATTTGATCCAATCATCATCACGTCCCTTATAGACGAAGCATCCAGGAGATACCTCTTCGAAAAGATCGCCCGTGTGGAAATGACCATCAGTAGCGGAACGAAAAGACGAATCTGGACAATCTCCAGAATTCGACAAGATGACCAGTTCCAACATTGCATTCGTGTGTCCGGGGTCGCCCTTATGGATAGGCAAGAAGGCACAGGAGGCATCCTGCAGCGGGCGAAGATAACGCGCGTCCCTACCGCGCCCGCCAACAGACCACATTGTGCACCACATTCGGTACTACCGAATACGTTCTACCCAGCGCATATGAGGCCTGTGTTCGTGGTGCAACGGAGACTAACGACTTACCCTCATCAAAATACCACTATTGGACGCCCAATTCTCCTCCTCCGGGCCGAGACACGCCCCGCTGTATATAACCTCGTCAAGGGATTGGAGAAGGTTAAGGAGTTTGGGATTGGAGTGAGAATTTCTGAGATGCTTCTCCAGAAAGGGGGCGAATTGATTAAGCCGGTTGAGACCACATCTATCTACCATATCAGAGAGCTCTTCCGAAGAGAACGCGATTTGAGTTGGCTGGATTGTGCACGCTCCATGGTGAAGAAATCCTATAAGCACTAGATATTATGGAGGTGATGATGAAAGTCAATTGACAGAATCCTGAATGTATCTCACTGAATGACTGGCCCACGTGGCATATGGAACCAAGCCATGTCGTGACGTCCTGCTTTTTCGAGTCTCTAGGCTTGCAAACCTGGTCAGCTTTGTGCACGAAATTGTCCAGCCATCTGCGACTGCAGCGAACGAGCTTGGGACTACCCGACGTTGAACCACTGGTGTGAAAAACAAAGACAGGCTCGTCATCACTGATCATGACCTGTGGTGGCAGCAATGGTTTGTGAGATATTTCGCTGACATGGTTGACATCAGCAGGCTCGTATACAGGGACGGGGCTATTATCCAAGTTAGCCTCGAAGGATGGATCGTAAATTAGAGCCGTTGCATTGGCCTTGGTGAGCAGTTCAAATACGACGGTGGGATTGGGAAGCTTGATGCTAAATAGCTGTGGTACGTATCCCGCCTTTGAGACACCATATATCTGAACTACGTCGGAATAAGACAATCCCGACAACCTTTGGAAAATCAAGAAGATCAAAGTATATGCGGTTTCTTTTACTTTATGACTCACCATAAGCCCACGACAGCTCCTGCTGGGATATTTGCCGCACTCAGCGGTGGACCAGTATCAGAAACCCGAATGACGTCGTCATGGAATCGCTGGTAGGTTATGATGTCCCAACCCTCTACCTTTCCTGCGGTTTTCTGGGGGATCCTGAAAGCTGGAGAAGAGGAGAAAAGGCGGGCACTCCTGTCTAACACAGTCAGGTGGGAACTCAAGGTGGTGTGACCCATGATGATTGGTGAGGACTTTGACCTGGAGAGGGAACCAATGCTGGAAACGGGCTGAGTAGCTAGAGACGAAGGAGCTAGCGAAATGGCGAGGGAGAGAGAGAGAGAGAGAGAGAGAATCAATTATAGTGCTTGAAGCGCGAGGCGCTTACGGTGCACTTGGCTACATGATGGGGAGTTGCCCCTAGTTGCTAAGTAAGCCTTACTTAGTAAGGACGGAGCGGTGGTTAGGTAGAGAATAAGGGGAAGGCGTTCCCATGGATGCACTTGGCTCTTAGCGAAATGGTGAGTCTCCACACGTCTCCCGATGCTTATACACAACGGTACGTACCTCAGTCATCGAGGTACAACTCTCAGGCTTGTCATATCCTGTGTCGAATGCTCTATTCCCATCTTCATCCGGTGCTACGTGGGTGAGTGTCGTCACATCTGAAATTCAAGGGACAGGGTTTCAGTTGTCAAGACCCAATATTGATATTGGCGACCCACATGTATTTATGTAAGCGCCATAAGAACCTAACTCAGCATACAAAGTCTGAAGAACGGCGAGTCTACTCCTGACCGTGGTCGATTGTAAGCCTGCTACAGACAGAATGTCGTCGACTCCATGTCCATGGCTCTCGTGGTTTCATTAAAACCAACGCCTAGCTGTTACAGCAAGCTGAAAGACTGGAAGACAACCCGCTATTGATGATGACCGGTGAACTTACAGCCCACACAAGGATTTCCTTTTCGAGCGACACCCAAACAGCAATTAGCGCCAGGATGCTTCGGGGATTACATAATGGTTTTCTCACAAATTTGGGTGCTTCGCTGAAAGCGCTGATTAACAGGGTGGTTAGCTAAGCTGTCAAATGAAAAGAAATTCGCATTTCGTGTCACTCTGACAGAGCTCTCCGCTGTTGCGGTTATGTGGTGTGCGCAGTAGCTAGATACACAAGGACTGTAATATGATGAGTATAATAAGTAGCCCGTGCATCCAGGCGAACAAGAAGGTACGCGCGCTGTACGCACCTCCGTGATCGGGGGGTTCACTGCGGGGTTACTAACTAAGAGTCCGATAGATATAGGGAGTAAACACAAATTTTATTTTAAAAATTTAAGTATTTTAAGTTCCAGCATGAGTCGGAGCTGCAACGGTGCTGAGTAATGGAAAGACGAGACTCACGCTCGTCATCCTCTCTCTTCCTCGCACCACCAGCACCGGTGCAGCCGTCCCGCCTTCTTGTTGTTTTGCACCCACCCACTATCCCTCGTGTCCAGGTTGGGCTGAGTTCGAAACACCGTCTGACCTCACACGCGAGGATCACAGATTCGTTTCCCGCAAACTCCGGAGATCACGTGACCGACCCAGCCCCTGGTCGTCACGTGCCTCGCGCTCTCTACCTCCGTGATCGGGCGGTTCAGTGAGGAGTTACTAACTAGGAGTCCGATAGATATAGGGTCTCGGTCACGCATATGGAGAGGCCACTCATCTAGTATTACCATACATTCGATATTCTCTTGCTACCTCCTATCCGACCCTGCGTTCAATGCTTACTCCGCTTACAGATGCTGACTCCAATATCCGCTACCACCATCTCCTCGTAGTACTTCGAGTAGATTTTCTTTTACTCTCTTCCACTTCGCGACTCTTTAGCTAAAAAACATCTTCAGTACAAGATGACTTCGGTCCACCAGACGCGCCTAAACATCGCCACCCCACCTAAACCGGCTGGCGAGTCATCGGCCAACAACAACATCATTTCGTCGAACCTTGCTGACATCGGCAGCGTCGGAAGGCTCAGTAACCACGAGGCGATTGAACGGAGAAACTCAGGAAACTAGTATCCCCGCCGTAGCTCCCAACCACCCTCCTTCGCGTCCTCAGCTAACCAAATAGCACTGTTATCCTCCGCAACAGTGCCTAACTCGAATCCACCCATTAGTACCGTGAACCACAGCCACGACTACTACAACGCATCGTCTTGGACACTCTCAGCAGCGAGAGGGACAGCAAACATGCAACAAATGATCATCCACGCTATCCCCGCTCAACTTCCCACTTTGTCTCAGCATTGCGCCTACATCGCTTTTCTTCCGTATCAAAGCATGGAGCGTATCAGGCTCGAACGCGACATTAAGTCCTTCATATTACTCACTAAACCCACTCGCATTAGCGATGCTTGCAACTTCATTGACAAGAGAAAGCTTACGTTCACACAGTTCAACCAAGCATATCGCAGTCCCTCCGAGTGGAGATCTCCTGCGAACTCGACTCCGACGGTCTAGAGGGGCGGAAGGATCCTTTCGAAACGAACCGTGTCAGCAACTGACGGTACATCCGCGCAGTCCTGACGCGTTCAGCAAGCAATACGACGAGTGTTACCCAATCGCGCACAGGGACAGCAATGATGAACATACGGCTGACCCCGCCAAACCTAGCCTTGCGGCAACGAGTCCGGTCAGCTTCAGGAACAACTCTGGTTCGAGTTCAGGGGGGGTGGCCACTCCTTTGGGAAGAAGGAGAACCAGCCGCCCGGACCGAAACTCGGCTTACGCTACGGGAACAAGCATCTTTATATCTCCACCAACTGCGACACCAAGCACAACCATAATCACCCCGATCGCAAGACTCATGTTTCGATCAAGGACAGATGCCTCGTCTAAAACTCAGACAGCGCCGCCACGCAGTATCTGTACCGTCTCTTACAACGGAGCGGCGCAGTGCCCTCGCGTCCGAGCTGCACACCATCACACCACCCTGCAATACCCACTATTCGTCGACAAACACATTACAGAGGTTGAAGCGGGGCATATACCAGGCCCGTTCAACTTGGACGAGACACACATTGTTTCAAGGGGCATCTCCGTACATCGCTGTTCGGTCCTGCAGAGCAGGCGCTAGGGGACAGAAAGTTCCGCCATGATCAGGAATCCATCCAAGAGGGACGCAAAAGACATTTCCATGAACAAAGGCTCAATTCAGTTGACTTCCCAACCCGTTTGGGTTCGACATGGATGGTCGATAATCCCACATCACTTCCTTACTTCACGCGTCAGCATATCCCACTCTCCATGATTGCAACCGCGGCAGATGGTTTGCATGCGGTAGTGATGGTCAGTTACCTGATCCGCGTCGTATCCACTGTCTCGGCGCAAGATGTCACGTCCGGACAGACTTGTGACCCGCATGGACGTGCGCATGTCTGGACGGACCTGTGACCTGCATGAACGTGCACCTGTCTGGACGGACTTGCGACCTGTCTGGGTGGAGTCTGGACTTGTGACCTGCATGAACGTGCGCGTCCACGAGTGGATCAGACGTGTATGCCTTGATGCCACGACCAGATTTGCATCTCATCTTCCAATTACCGCTTTCGCTGTACGCGGAAATGAGCCAAACGGCTGACGTTACTTGCATGTTCTTAGTTCCCTACAACATCGCCTGGTCCTCTGGCGGCATGCATGAAGATCCGGAAAGCATTCCGGGGCTCACCAGTCCCTGTGTATGATGATGCCATGGCCGCACTTGCATCTCATCTTCCAACTACCGCTTTCGTCGTACGCGGAAATGGGCTGGACGGCTGACATCACTTGCATGTCCTTGGTTTCCCACAGCCCTGCCTGGTACTCAGCGGCATGCATGAATATCCGGAAAGCATTCCGGGATTCACCAGCCCCACCTGCACACAAGTAATGCACAACCCTCACGGGTGAGGTCCATGCAGATTGCACTATCTTTCGGGCTCGCCACAAGTGGAGGCCTTCAAGGGACAGCGGCAGACGTGATTGCCGACATAGCTCGCTGAAGGAACAAAAGCTATCACAGTGTACACTTAGGCACACGACCCCGACACAGTATTGGTGTTCACGCTCCCACTGGATGTACCATGGCACGATGTCGCCATCAAAGAAAGTGTCTTCTCATTCTATCCGACTACGTCGGCCATCTTGGGACCTCGCAGTGCGCCCGAGAAGTATCTCAGCATGGCATACTGTTTCTTTCCTCGACGAAGTCGACGCTGGAGGCGACAAACTCCTTGGCACTTGACAACACCCCTAGTTCGTTTACAACTCGGCAGGTCCTTTCCGCCAACCTCACTTGCTGCATCACAACATTCAACAGCCAACGTTTGTCGCAAGCTTTGTACCGAGAGACGTCCCACGCAAGGTGGAACAGTTTAAGGACACGGTAGCCAATGAAAACTTGTAACGAAAACTTGTCGTGGAACTTGCTGCAGTACCGCTGAATGGCGACAGTTGGGCCGCCCGGAGGCTCGCAGAGAACTGGAAGGGCGCAGGCTGCAACATGGGCTGGGCCGAGGTGAGAACCATAACACGGGTTGCCTTTTGGACCACAAATGCAAGCACATGCGACTCCACGTGCGGATCCGTAGCAATAGCACCGGCACCATCAGTGCGCCTTCACGAGGGAATTCGCGCAGTATGCCTAGGAACGAGATCTTCAGGCATATCAGCAATCCAATGTTACCTCACTATTCTGTGAGGCCCCTTGTTCGCTTTGCACTCCCAAGGGAGCTTCAACGATCTCTCATCATGTCTACCGCGATCTTGATCAGACCGCACCGGTCGTCGTCCCCCCGTTCCGTCCCCATGTACTTGCCTGTGATCGCGTCACCACATGGCCGTCCCCCTACTCGATCCCTAGCCGCGCGGCTGTGCAGGGCTCGATCCCTCCAAGCCGCCTCTACCGCCTCAACGAGGTATTCATGAGCGCTGTCGTCCAAAGACGCAAGAGAAATAGGGAGCAGGACTCCTGCGTTTCCGCCAGCACTGTGATTTACTTTCAATTCCAGAGTCCTGTCGTATTCCAGCCTCAGAGAGGCTTCTATGCTTGTTCGTTGCAAACTGCGTCGCCGGCAAAGTAAGCTGCATTGCAAACTGGTTGGCAGGTATCCACCGCTACCACATCATCCACAATGCCCTGTGGCACGGGGGCGAAGCCTCGCCCCAGCAAAGAAGGGTCCAGCGAACCTCACGCCTGCTGAGTCTAGATGCCCGTGTAGAGAACCGGTCACTCCTAGACACCTGCTTGCGCTGAGGAACGACCTCAATCTCTCGAATGCTTGCGACGCTGCAGTCTGCGCTACAGTCGCTACCACATCATCCACAAAGCACCTTGGCCTGGGGCGAAGCCCTTGCCCTAGATGAGACAGGTGCAGCGCACTTCACGCCGGCAGTGTCCAGATGCCCCCATCGAGAGCTAGTAACCCAGAAGCAGCTGCTTGCGCTGAGAAACGAACTTAACTTGCCTAATGCTTCCGACGCTGCAGTCTACGCTACAGCAACTTCCGCTTTCTGGGATTGCTGCCTACTTGTTGAGCTAGTGATTGCTTCACGCAATGCTTTCGATCCCATTCTCACGTATCACGGTCTACTGCCATTTCACGTGGCATGGATGGCCAAGCAGGGCCGGAGATTCATGAGGTTTCATATTCGGTATGCAAAGAATAAACGACAACTGGGCGACGACATCCACCTAATAGAGGTCGATTATCCCACGAACGCGGTCATCGTGCTGGAACAACACTTGATGTGTAACGCACGTCCCCTCACATGCACCGCTGTTCGATTCCGAGACGGCGGACGGAGGCCGGGCGCCCATGACACAGGAATGGTTCCTGAACTGACGCAACAAAATCTGGACGACGAGCAGGTTGGGCAGTGTGCAGGGTCGCGGTCTGAGCCTCTCACCTGCTCATGCTGGGGATAGACCCCTGGCTCGTGATGGTGATTGGCCGATGGTCATCCGGCACGTATGACATCTTCTGCTCAGCCCATCTGCTACTGGGTCCAGCCTGTGGTGGACGTCCCTGATGTTCCGTGCTACGATTGACTCTTCCCATCTCGCGTGTGTGGAGCTTTGTCTCTCTTTCAGAAGCACATCCTGTAGTGCCTGACAGTCTGTCTCGATCTCGATTTCTGTTCCATATATAATGTTGTTGAATTCATCCAGCACAAACTTCAGGGCTGCAAACTCCAGCATGAATGGTTCATAGTTATCTTTGCTCTTCGATGTGCGCTTTGAGCAGAAGGCTACTGGGTGCCATCTCCTCACTGTGTTGTCTTTGCTGTCGGTGTCTTTGAATTGTTGGCTTAGCATTCCCCCGAAGCCCTTTTCAACCCGTCCATCATGACTCTGAAGATCCTCCTGTCATATTGTGCACTGCGTAGGACTGGTTCTGAGGCTAGGAGTATCTTGATTTTGAGGAATGCCTTGTGCTGTTCTTCTCCCCAGCTGCGCCTAATGGGTGTCATCTTCAGCACTCTCTTGAAGGCTCCACACTTCATCTTCCCCATGGTTGTTGACTTTTCCGGCTTTATCTCTTATGAGATCTGACAACGGCTGCACAATCTTCATGAATCTGTGCACCGTACCAACAGGTGCAGCCTACGGTGCACAAGCACCGTTTTCTGCCTCTCACTATGGTGCACATGCACCGTAGGCCATGCCTCAGTACGGTGCCCATGCACCCTATGCCACCTGTCAGTACAGTGCATGTGCACCATAGGACGCTGTCTCCCTATGGTGCACAAGCACCATAACCCGCCTCTCACTACAGTGCATGTGCACCATGGCATGCCTGTTGGTACGGTGCACTTGTTCCAGCCTCATCATGATCAGGCACACTGGGCTTGCCCCTTGGCACACCTCATAAGGTCCCAGAAGGTGAACATGGACCTGCACCTTGCCATAAGCACACATCCTCCATCATTAGCAACTTTGCAGTGCAGAGGCTTTCCTCACAGGAGGATAATCAAAATGGTCATATGATACAGCATATATGAGTATATAATATATATTATAAGAGTATTAATAACAACATATAGGAATATATAGTAGTATTTATAAGGAGAATAATAGATGTTATTAGAATATTCTGTATATGTTTAAACATGTTGGAGATATATATACATATGAGAGAGTATCTGACTACAAGATAGAATAACAGATAGTTGGATAGATACTTCTAATAGATATGAGTAGGAGTATTATTATGAATAGTTATAATGATATAGTGTATCTTAAAAGTGGGTAGAAAAAATAAGAAGAGGTGTTCTCATCGGCAGAGCCGCCGCTCGGGGATGGACAAAAGAAAATCTATTTATATCCCAACAATAAGATTGCCATGTATTTTCACCCTCTTCTTTTCTATAATCTGAGCATAAAATGGGTGAATCTACCTATAATAAAAAGTTGCGAGCATCCACCACACAGGTCGCCGCTGTCACATCTGTGATGGATGGCCCATGTGTGCACAGTGCCCACACACACAGAAGGGTCGGAACTACCTCACCGTGAGTTTGCTCCCTGGGATTGCTTTCCCATGTCTTAGACAGTGACTGCCACCAGGCACTTGGGCTCCATGAACATCTGACCACACCTTGCGCACATGTTTTGGAACCCTTCAAGACTTTGGTGTTATTGCTAATGCCTCAATCCATCAGAATGTGTCATTTACAAGACTTCAAGAATATTGAACAATGCTGCAGCACAACTCCAGAAATAATTTGATATTTGTACCTTGGTTGCAATACATGTAAAAACTAGTCCAAGTTAATATGGATGGAAGGCAATGCATTTCCTAGCAGCACTGAACAATAAACTAAAAGACTGTAGGTTCAAGGACACTGTCAGGGTCCAAGCATATTCCAAAATATACAGGAATGTACTTATCAGGCAAGTTAATAAATGATCTGCCCTGATAATCTACCAGCACACTGCAATAAAATGAGTGACGAGTTTTGTGGAAGTGACTTGTGAAAGTCTCTGAACAGGAAAATCAACTGATCAGATCATCTCAGGTATTGGAATGTGAATGGCAAGACTATCAATTGACAGACTTGCTCTGTAGAATTACTGTTGATATTGAGTGCAGTAGCTATGTAGTACGAGCCTCAGTGAATATACGGTTCACTGAGGTGTTGCTAACTACTTATCTGCTATATAAACCAGTATGCTCGGAGTCTATCTGATCTGAGCATATGCCCGATCCCTGGTGATACAGGGCTGTGTCCCAAGCTTACTGGCGACCGCACCCCAACACCCCCCATAAGCTGGATGCAGGCCTATCAGTGCGTTCAAGTGCATGACCTTGTGTCTGGGGAGTGCCTTTGTAAACATGTCCGCGGCCATGTCGTCCGTAGGCACATAGTCGACGTGGATGAGTTGTCGTTGTACCGTGTGACGTATGAAATGATAGCGTATGTCGATATGTTTGGTGCGTGGGTGGTACTCATCATTCTTCGTGATGGAGATGGCAGAGACATTGTCGAGGTGGATTGTGATGGGCTTCACAAGTGGGCGAGCAATTTCGGCTAAGAACATGCGTACCCAGAGAGCCTCTTTCACAGCGTGCGTTGCAGCGATATACTCGGCTTCAGTGGTGGACAACGCGACAATGGCCTGCTTCTTCAAAATCCACGAGACTGCGCCACTTCCTATTGCGAACACATAGCCGGAGATCATGTGTCGATGTTCCTGGGATGCCCAGTCCGCATCTGAGAACACCTCTAGGCCTTTGGGCGACCCACCGATGACAAGGCACAAGTCCATTGTGTTATGACCTGTTCCCAAATCCAAACTGAAGCTCGGCTTTGGCTCTCATTTGGGAACCTCAGGTATGTCTCAGCTTCCTTTGGGTTTCCCTTTGCACTTCCCATCACCCCTGATTCCCTTATTAGTTAGTTCCCCATTTGCCTGACCCTTGTTTCCCCTGACCGTTGATCCGATAATGTTCTCTTCGGGACCCTGCATGCTACTTTACTATATAGACCTCCAGTCCATGTACAGTAGCTCCTCAGTTCAGATATCAAATTAGCTTACTTGAGACTCTCCGCTTGATATCGAAACCCGCATCTCGGCTTATAGCCGAGACCGCTCCCTAAATCAGGGCGGAACATAGAGTGGGCGCAACCCAAGAGGTTGAAGCCAAGCCCTCCGACCCGAGACCCGAGTTCGGCCTGGTATAGCCGAACTGCAGTACGAACACAACCTTAACACATTGTCCCCTTCAAGTAGCGGAAAACTCTCTTCACAGCTTCCCAGTGGGGTCTACCTGGATTCTGCATGAATTGGGCAAGAAAAGAGACTGCAAAAGAAATGTCCGGGCGTGTACCCAATGTGGTGTACACAAGGGATCCTAGCGCCTCCCTGTACGGTACGCCACGCATGTCCTTGAACTGGTGAGGGGTGGGAGTGTTTTGGAACCCTTCAAGACTTTGGTGTTATTGCTAACACTTCAATCTATCAGAACGTGTCGTTTACAAGACTCAAAGAATATTAAACAATGCTGCAGCACAACTCCGGAAATAATTTAATATTTGTACCTTGGTTGCAATCCACGTAAGAACTAGTCCAAGTTAATACAGATGGAAGGCAATGCATTTCTTAGCAGCACTGAACAATAAACTAAAAGACTGTAGGTTCAAGGACACTATCGGGGTCCAAGCGTATTCCAAAATATAAAGGAATGTACTTAGCAGGCGAGTTTATAAATGGACTGCCCTGATAATCTACCAGCGCACAGCAATAAAACGAAGGACGAGTTTTGTGAACAAAGCGACTTGTGAACGTCTCTAATCAGGAAAATTGACTGACTAGATTGTCTCGGGTATTGGAGTGCGAATGGCAAGACTTTCAATTGACAGACTCACTCTGTAGAATTACACCCAGAGGATTAGTCCAAGTGGCTAAGCAGTGAAGTAACTACTTAACAAGGAATTAGACACTAAAGTAAGTGAATAACCCTAGCTGGGATTAGCAGCTTAGTAAGATGCAAGTCACATGAGGTCACGTGTAGGATAGAAGATGGCTAGATTGGCTGATGAAAGGCAGGCAAAAAGGGCCTCCTTTTATATCGTATTGTACAGGCGCTTAACTAAGGGGTAGAACCTTCTATCTATTAATGGAATGGGGGAATGAGTCACAAGGAAGCTTTCGGAATGTGTGGGAAGGTTCTGTCTGACTCATAATGACTCACAGTGACTTGAAATGACTCCTACGGGTGACTCCACTAGGTTTTCCACCAATCAGGGCTTGATTTGTCAGGAATGAGTCATTAATTGAGCCCATGTGATTCATGACAGCTTGGGTGAGTCATGTGCATGTGACTCACCAAGGTGTGCATGAGTCAGTTGAGTCATTGAGGCTGTACAAGCAAATGACTAGGCCTTTCAAACTCAGAGGCTGAGTCTGAAGGAGCCACCTGACCGGATTTGTGGGTGACTGCGGGTGCACAAGCCACGAGTGATGCGAGTGTCCGGTCGGAGTTTGAAATCGGAAGTCCGAAACAGAGTTGTGGGGACATGTGTATCCACAACTCTGCTGCACAGAAATAAGTGAGTTTGAGTGAAGACAGCCTCAGAAAAATAGGTAAAATTCATAGATAATTAGAGGGATGTTTGAATAGGCCTTATGAGGACAGTAGACATTTTTATGGGCGATAATTGGTTGTTTTTAAAGGCCTTTGATGCAGACTATAAATTTACAATAAAGAGACATTTGAGGGCTGGTTGAACAGCTAGAACCGAGACCATATAGTGTGCTGGTTGAACAGCGGTTCCCATACAGGGAGGGGATTGGGATAAGGAAAGCCTGTGGTTGGTGAGGATTGAGCGGTGCGCTGAGAGGGTTAGCGTTTTGTAGATTGAACCACTCCAGGATTTTTCTGATGTACACGTGCTGCGAGAACAAAATCATGCGCAACACATGGTCTCGTTTTACCTCAATTCCCAGCAGCCAGTGCAGGTCTCCAAGGTCCTTACTTTTGAGGACCGTTCACAGTTCGTCCTTGAACCCTCGAATGACCTCCTTCGTGTTGCCGGCCATGGTGAGGTCATCAACGTCGACAGCGATGATGAGTGCATTCTGGCCAGCGTACCTGTGGAATACCGTGTGCTCAACTTTGCAGCAAGTAAATCCGAACCTGTACATTTTGCCACACAACATGTCGTACCACTCCCTTCCTGACTGTTTCAGGCCATATATTGCACGGTTGAGTTGGCACATGTAGTGTTCCTTTCCGGGAACTTCGTAGCCCTTCACCTGGCGCATGTAGACCATTTCGGTAATCAGTGCGTTGAGGTACGCACCTGTCATGACGCGTTTATTTCCCATACTCAGATGCTCAGTTTTCCTATTTTCTCACTCCACCTTCGTGTTTGTTCCAATCGCCATTGTCATGTTCGGCAACCAATTCTCGCTGTTCGCGCCAATTACCATAGCCACACCGTCAAACGCACGATCAACCTCTTTGGACTGACTTGGCAGTCATTGCTGGGTCTACCACCTCTGCGCGACCCTCTTCCGATGGTGTTCTGGTAATTGGATTGTCATGACCTGTGTCTTTCCTGCACCTTGTTATCCCCATTTCCCCTTTCGCTACTCCTCCCCAGTGTTCGCTCGGCTTCGCCCTCCACCTCGACCTCTCCTCCTCTATGTCACCTCTGTTCACCCTTCCTCGCATTTCGCTGAACGACCATTCGCTGCTCGCATCATTCGCCAGCAGGCACACCATCAAATCACGATCGACATCCCTATCCGGCATAATGGCTCGTCAGTAACTCCATCAGCTTCTCGATCCAACCCCCTTTTGGTGTTCATATGAGCAGGGTGCGCTCGCGGGACGTCCTACCCGTGGGTTGTGTGGGATCAACCCAGTAGATGAAGAACCCGTGCAGGGCAGTGTATATGCGGGCCCCAAGACATGATTTCATACACAGGTGTCTTCGCCACCTTCACCCTCCATCGTATGTTCTCCCTCTTCTCTCATTCTATTGTATGTTTATTTCATCTATGTTGTATCATGACTGCGCACCCCTATCCAACCCTGACTCGCGACGGCCTCTTTCCTTTTCGCTGATACCTTACGAGCATTCGATATAAGTAGTTTACATTCACATGTATATTCCCCAGTTCAATTATCATACGTCGTTCATCTTGTGCAAATTTGACCTCGCTGTGGTCATCGTCTTAAGCCTTCTCTTGGAGATTTCCATCTTCGACTAGCAGAGGACTTAGGCATCACTGGTGAGTTCTCATACTTCATCTTCGTTACCTTAGCCTTCGAACCATTTTCTGTGCTGTTGGCGAAGGGCTCCGAAGGAGCACCTTCGCCGGTGAAGGGATTGTCGAGACTTAGACACCCCTTCCGTGAGACCTTGCACGTTACATCGTCAAGTGCCACGGGCTATTTTGCTACGACTGTAGATAGGGTGAGCCCCGTTTGGGCAACCCTCTTACCTTGTGAACATTCATTGGTTCATCTATTCGCCGATGGCATACTTATTCGCACAAGTTATTCGGGCATTCGCTGTGTTCACTAATACACGATATTAACGCCTAAAAACCAATCCTGGCAGCACCGTCTATGTCGGTCTGCTCGAGTTCCCAGTTGTTTCTGATGGCAATTGCAGCAATAATGCGGATGGCAGAGAGTTTGGTGGTAGGGGAAAAGGTTTCATTATAGTCTATACCTTCTGTCTGTGTGAATCCCTGTGCAACGAGCCTAGTCTTGTGCATTATTACTTTGCCATCTGCGTCATGCTTGTAGTGGAATACGAGTCAGCTACCAATGATGTTCACGCCTTCTGGGGGCTCTACCAGATCCCAGGTTCTCAGGTTCGCATGCTGGTCCAGCTCACGCCTTATAGACACGTCCCATTCTGGCCAGTCCTCGTGTGAACGTGCGTCGTTTAAGTTTACCGGGTTGGCCCCTGCCTCGTGCGCAGCTGCTGCCATCGAGAATTCAATGGGTCGGTGCATCCCCCCCACAGTCCCATCGCCTTCCTCCAGCTCCACCAGGGCCACTAGGGCCGAATTCTCAGTGGGAATGGGTAGTCCTTGAGGGTACGCAGGTGCGTTCGCACGTCCTGTACTGCTGCCGGTACCGTCGGCGATCCCGTGGACATGTGCGGATGGCTTCTGTGCGCATTGGCCCCTGCCCTGCAGCTGGTCCGCTGGGGGGTCCAGGGCCTCGAGTCACTTGAGTCCTTCCAGGGGGTCGATGCGTGTGGGGTCTGGGGCTGGGGGTGGTAAGGGTTGGCTGTGTGGGGTGTCACTGACACTCTGTTGGCCGTGTGGGGCGCCACTGACCCTCTGGATGTCTTGGGCAGTAGTCTCCCCCTCAGCCTGTGCATCAGTGGTGACTACAACTGACTCGTCGAATGCCACGTTGCATTCCACTGTGACATGGCATTTCCCGGGCCAGTAGACCCTATGCCCATTACTCTCATCACTATAGCCCACCCACCTGCCCTCATCACCTTAGGCTCTAGTTTTCCGCAGTCTTCTTTTAGGATAAACACCCTGGTTCCCCATTCTGGGAGGTCGCTGAGGTCATGTCTCATGCCATGCATGACCTCGTATGGTGTCTTACCGTTGAGCGCATGCGTTGAGGTCCTGTTTTTCAGCCAGACCGCATGTTGGATGGACTCTGTCCATAGGAATTTCGGTAGGGCTGCTGTGAGATGCATTGCCCATGCATGCTCAAGCAGCATCCGGTTGAGACGCTCAGACACGCCGTTTTCTTCCGGCGTGTCGTGCACGGTAAGGCTTCTCACAGTTCCCTTCGACTTTAGGTGAGCCGTCAACTCGTCGGAGAGGTACTCACCCCCTCAGTCGGTTTGTAACCTTTTGACCTTAGCATTATTCTGGGTCTCCACCCAGGCCTCATATTGCCGGTAGTGACCAAAAGTGTCGCTTTTCATCACTATGGTCTCCAGGTACATCCACCGGCTGTAGTCATCAGTGAAGCTTATGAAATATTCCTTGCCATTGTAACTTTGGGGGTTCGCGGGCCCCCATACATCCGAATGGACCTTTTCACCAAAGGATGTGGCACACAGCCCCTCCCGCTTCTGCGGGACGGGCTTGCGTGTCAGTTTTGCCTGTGCACATGCGGTGCAAAACCCGGGTTGGCTCGACATATTGACGTCGAGTCCGGTTACAGTGCCGTCCTGGACTAGCTTCCAGGCGGCTTGTGGGGAGATGTGCCCCATCCGGCAGTGCAGTTCGTCCAGCGTAAGTGGTTTCCATACCACATTTGCTGTCGCCGCAGTTGACCTGTGCTCTACCTTGTAGAGCCCATTCAAGAGTGGAACCTGCCCGAGCAGCGTTCCTTGAGCATCCCAAATCAAGCACTTCTGGTCCTTCAGTAGGACCGAGTAGCCGGCTGCATTGCAGCATGTTGGGGATATTAAAGTAAAGGCAAGGTCGGGGCAGTATAGCACATCCTTCAATGCGACATGCGTAGTTGTTTTGCTGTTGGGTATACTGATTCTCATGTTCCCAATTCCTGTAGCTTGGAAGACGGTCTTGTCTGGGGCATTAATTGTGCGTGGCGCAATCCCCTTGAAGGTGGGGAAGCGGTGCCTGCTCAGCAACATGTGACCTGACATGCCTGAGTCGTAGACATCAACTTTGCGTCCCATCAATGTA
>WHVA01000797.1:0-35035 GCA_015179125.1 Gautieria morchelliformis
TTCATCTTATCCAATTCAAACCTTGAGTTGTGAAGCTTGGACCACTCGTTCGCTCCTCCGTCTCTCGTCATCATCTGGACTAGTCTGTTGTGCGTCTGCTTGAAAGTTTTGCCCGCCGCTAAGAACGTCACATCATCTATGAACGCCGGTGCTAGCTCTCCTTTGTCCTGTCTTGCCACTTCTATCAGTCCCGCATTGTAGAAATGATACAGTATAACCGAGATTGGGTCCCCTTGGTCACATCCGTTGTCAATGTCCAGGAGATCGGACACGTAGTCGCTGAACTGTATCCTCGTTTGGCGCCCTTGCAGCCTGTTTTGTACCCACTTGGTGTATTGTTCTGGTACCCCTTTCATCCGTAGGTCGTGGATCAGTTGATCCACAGTGACACTCGGGAACGCTCCTTTGACGTCCAGGAATAGCGCTGATACTACTTACCCTTTCTCCACTGGTCCTTGATAAAGTCTATTGTTACGTGTAGGGCGTCGATGGTATTCCTTCCTGCCCGTCCTCCAAAGTTGGTGTTCGGAAGTAGGTGGAGTGCTTCAGCGTGATGGGTTAGCGTTTCGGCAACGCACCCTGAGAGCGGCTTGGCTAAGGTGTCCATTAGCGTGATGGGTCGGTAAGCCTTTGCCAGTGTATAGTCAGGCTTTCCCGGCTTTCTTAAGGCGGCAATGGCGGTAGTTTTCCACTGCTTGGGGTATACGTCGAGGTGGAATGTCGCGCGGTAGATGCATCCTAGGTGGGGGTTAGCAGATCTGCGCAGTGGGTTAGTACCGCGTTGGAGAGTCCGGAGGGCCCTGGGGCTTTGTATGAGCTCCTCTTGCCGATCACTCGTCGGATTTGCTGGTCGGTGATTGGTGTGTGTGCGAAGGCTGGCCCCAGGAATTGTGTGTTGAGTTGCTGGTGGGGTTGCGCTCCTTGTGAGGGGAAGAACGAGCTGAATAGAAGCTTGCTTTTCTCCTCGTTGTTTGTGACCCTGGTCACCATGCCGTTGTCGCCCATTACCTTTAGTGGTGGAATCCTGGTGCGCGCCCCATCCGATGACGGCCCAGACACCAGTCTACTGGCTGTCCACATGCTGGATTCGTCTGCGGTTTGTAGCCAGTCGATCCAGTAGCTCTGCTTGGTGGCGCGTATTAGGTCCGTGTAACTGTTCCTCGAGTTGCAATATTCCTGATGCGCTGGGTGTAGCGGGTCGTTTTGGACTAGGTTGGCGTACCTCACCGTCCTTCGCATCTTGGACCTTGCTTGACTGAGTTCCCTTGTCCACCATCTTTTGGTGTATGGGCATTGGACGGAGTATGGCACGACGGCTTCAACCGTCGTGTTGATCGCTGTGGTCAGTGCGGTCAGTTGTTCTTCGAGCTCTTCCGCTTCTGTGATCTCGTTCGGTTGGGGGAGTTGACTTAGCTGGCTGGTTAAAAGCTCCCTGAATTTCAGCCAGTCTACTTGCCACCAGTTCCTTCTCGCTGTCTCCTCCGCCATAGGAACTGATACGTCGATTGTGCTGGAGATAGGGAAGTGGTCGGCGCAGGGGGGCTGCATATCCGGGAAGGTGGTGCACTGGGAGAAGAGGTCGCGTAGCGCCGAGCTGCTGAAGACATTGTCTGGGCGCGTTAGGTTTTTGGTGGTGGACGCGCAGAGAGTAGGGACGTCCTTTGGCAGGGCCATGAGCATATCGTGCTGTGCTAGTAACTCTAGGAGGATTTGAGCTTTGTCCAGGTTGGTTGTTGTAAATAGATGCGCATTGCGCTCTTCGTCCCATAGGGGATGATGGCGGTTGAAGTCCCCCATCCATACCATCTTTGATGGGTCGATGAGTCGTGCGCCCCGTTTGTCCGCTTGGATCGTGTCGTGCATTGCCTGGAGGCTGTCCGAGTGCTCACAATCATTGTATACGTTGAAGATGGTGACGGCCCCGGCGTTGGTCTGTACTGTCACTGCCACTACGTTTTGCGAGTGTATGTCAATTTGCTGCCACGTGCTGGAAAGAAGGCGTCGGTTGATGAAGATAGTTGCGCGAGATTTTTTGGGGTTGTCCCTGTGCGCTGTAGGGACGAGCGAGTACCACCTGTGGTTGATGCGGGTGTTGCCTAGGAAGTCGAAGTAGGGCTCCTGCAGAAGAATTATGTCGTAAGTGTTACGGTCTGTAGAATTAATCAAGTCCTGCTGCGCTGCATCGGACTTTTTGAGGTTTTGCTGCCATATTTTTAACGTCGTGAGGGTGCCGCGTGATGTTGTACTATTCATGGGGTCTGGGTGGGTTTTGGTGGGTTGGATTTCTGTCGTTGGAGTTGGGGTTTATAGCGAAGCCCAGCTCGTCTAGTGATAGTTGGCGGTTTGAGGACGCACTCCTCGTGCGGTTTCCGCGTGTGGTGGACCGTCCCCTTTGTGTGCGCGATGGTGGGACTCCTCTTGGCTGGTTCCAGTACGATGGCATGCGCTCCGGGTGGCCCTGTTGTGCACCCGGTGTTGGCCTGAATCGGGGTCGAGATGGCGGTTGCGGGAAGTCATGGTCGGGGTCTTGCGTTGTGGTTACCGTTTCCCACGACTGTGGGTCCTTGCTCGCTGGATAGAAACACATGTTAGTCTCTGGGTACTTAAGCTGGATTCTACGGGTATGCTCTTTGAACTTCGGGCACTCGCGGTCCCATGCTGCGTGCCCTATATCCTCGCAGTTGGCGCATCTGTAGATCTTGGGGTCAGTCACCCTGCATTCTGCCGTCCTGTGACCCCTATTCCCGCAAGTGCCACATGTGTCGACAAGTTGAGGGCATTGCGCAGCCAAGTGAGCGACTCCCGATTTTTGGCATTTGAGGCACCTCCTAGCCTCTTGCAGCATCTTCCTGGCTGTCGTCCTTGTGCCTGTGATTAGCACCCCGCATCGTATCAATGTGTTTGCTGCCATTCGGTTTCGTAGTTGTATGACCAGGTGGGCTGTGGACTGGGTTGCAGTACGTCTCCCCAGAGGCTTTATCCATCGTGCGGAGACTATGTCGTCCTGCTCTAGGCTATTACCCGTCTCGACTCCCGCCAGCTCGGCTTGAGATTCAGGGTTGAATCTGATGGGAACGAATTCGGCAATTATGGAGTAATTGTTGGGTTTGATGATCGAGTCGCTGCTAAATTTGGAAAGGAAGCTGGTCGTGGTCTGACGAGTTTGTAGTAGCTCTGCCGTCTCCTCCGTTTGTAGCTCTAGGAAGAAGGCGTCGCTCGGTAGCCTCTGTACTCCTACCGCCCTTGGCTTTTCCTGATCGTCTTCTCACTCCATCTCCCCGATCGCCCTGTTGGCTCTGTCAAGTATGTCTGGCTCCGATAGTCTGGCCATCCTGTGGTCTGGGGCTGCAGGGGTTTTGTCGATTAGGATCTGCCGGGCGCGCAAATCACATCTTGCTAGGGTACTCGACTGGAGGCTAATTGGTTTTGTCGCACACGCTGCCAGCGCCGCAGCGTAAGTCGGGTATCGGGCTGGTTTGCTGGTGGGTTGTTGCTCCTGGCCTTGCGTTGTTGGGGTCGGCGCTTGCGCTGTGACTGCGTCTACTATGCGCTGCGCCGTTCCATCGCTTTCCTGTCGTAATTCCTCGACCGTGCCTGCTAAACTGTTAGTGGACTCCCTGATCTATGTTGTAGCCAGTTCCATTTGTTGTAGCATGGGGGCGAGGACGTCGTTCACGCCGCTTAACCTTTCTCTGACTGCGGTGGCCAGCTCAGCGATGGCTGTCCTGTCTGCTAGGTCAGTTATGAGCGTGGCTACAGCCTTGATTCCCTCCTCTGTTGTCTTCGGTATCGATGACTGTGCTTCCGCGAGGTGTAGCAGCGCCGTGGCCAGACTGTGGTACGTTATCGATTGCCTTTCTGGGAGGAGCCGTTTGCTGAGGAGGAACTGATGAGCTTCTTCGGGCGACCGCGTCGATCCTTCCTGAGTGCTGGGTCCTTCAGTCCTGTTTGTTGCTTGCGAGCTTGATCGCAGGGTGTGACTTTCTGTGACTGGTGGGGTGTTGCGGTGAGGTGGCGGTTTCTTGGTGGGTCCCGCGACCGCCGGGGTTGGCATTGCTTTGTTGGGTGGATGCTGGGAGAGGCTGTGGGATTGTGTCTGAGGGTACTGGCTGGGGTTGGGAGGGGTTGAGAAGTGTCGGGTTTTGGGGTTTTTGATAGCGTGGGAATTTTTGGATGAGGATGTGGTTCCGGACAAGAGCTGTTTATGCTAAGTTTAGTAGTTAGTATCCTATCATCAACATGTGAACCTGACACCGCACCCTCTCTGACGGTCAAGCTCTCTTTCAGTATTTTGCAGCTGAGTCTCCAAACTGTTCTGACCCGTTTCGAGCTGGCGTATGTAAGTAATAGCTGTGCACGATCAGAAAAGAGATAGACACGGAGGCATAGGTATTGATACACATACCGTGATTGAGCAAACTGATTTTACTGCTCTTCTGATTGCTGACTGGTAGGGCACTTTTGAGCCGCGCATACCCATTTCTAAGCTCGTCGTGTCGTCTTTGTTCCGACTCCATTCGTTGAAGTCGCGTTTCTTCCGAATGTCGCTGAGTGGCACTAGAGCAGCTTGTTAGTCAGCACATTATGTCATAAGACGCTGTGTAAGTACGAAGTATGGAACACCGCCTTGCACCTTCTGCAAACCTCATAGCTGAAAAAGACCGGAAGTTCACTCACCAGCCATTCCCCTCCCCTTCTTCCTCGTCACTTAAACCAGCATCCTGGTCTCTGACCTGGCGACGGGTGGCCGTGGCACTTTTGCGTGCCGCTGGCCGTGCCGACCTCCTCTGCCCACCGGCGGTGTGCCCGCGTGCCGTCGTACCACCATCCGTGCTGTCACTATCAACATTACTAGTCAGGGCATGCTGGTAGATGCTTTCGGGGCCCAAATTTCCATAGGTCAAAGTCGGGGGGATTCCGATATTAGGGGTTTCCACAGGCATCCCTGTGGAACCGGAGGCGCCTGTTCCCTGCGACGGGTGCCACTGGGGATACACTAGCTCTGAGGAACCCTCTAATATCCGATGAGTTAGCACGGCTTGGTTAATGAATACTATGTCATACCTTGGAAGGCACTGCGCTCGTAGCCAGCGAATACTTCAGATGAATCACTTTGTAAATCGAATGAAAAGGGGGGCGAGGAATCAACAGTGAAGTCCGACGCTTTAGACTGAGAGGAGTCCATCTAAACTCAGATGTCGGCAAGGGAGGGGACGGCAAGCCGGAGGAGCCTCGCTAATTGAGGAATGATAAGTCAGTGGAGAGTACGTTGTCCTTGGTAGCTAAGACCTACGGAGACTAGCAGAAGGAGGACAGTGGGGGACGCCTGTTGCACAGAAGGTTTATGAAGACGACTTGAAGCAATAATTAAACAGTAGTGGTACAGCGTCGGTGGCAACCTGGGTGGCAGTGGCATAAAACAATAACAGTACAGGGAAGAGTAGAGAATAAACAAAGATGGCAAGGCAGACAGCCAAGATGAGGACGGCGGGGAGAGGGAAGGGGAAGAGGCGGGTAAAAGAGTGGGGTGGAGAAACATCGAATGCAAGGAGGCCTCTTATGTACACCGTAGAGACAGGATGAGTCGAGAACGAACAGACATGAAATTGGGAAGCACCATTAGAAATATTGATGCCTCGAGGCATCTCAGGTAAAGATGGTCGGCCATCCGTGGGGAGCGAAGCCTCAAGTTTTTGCTAAATATGTGGGGAAACGCCACCACGTGGAAGAAGCAACGAGAATACAATTTTTTTTTCGGGTATCTAGTTCAGGCCAGATCCGCACAGAACCCCGATAGTAGGTAGGAGAATTTATAAATCGGAGCGTTGGGCTAGTATGTTTCGACACTTCGCCTGGGAACATGGTACTATGCTAACAATACTCATCACGTCCGCGCTTTAGCATTGGTTGGATGCCATCATTGTTTCACTTGAAATTCACATGGACAGCGTGTCCTTGGACAGGACGTCTTCGCGAAGCCTAAAGTTCGGGGCATGCATAAACTGTGCCGCTGTGCTCCGTCGTTGACTGCCATATTTGCTCTGGAGAGACACGTCATATACAGGCTCCACGAGGCACGAGGAATCGTCGGACGAGTCATCGGATCTTACCAGCCGGTTGACAGGATAAACTGAGGAGGGCTAGAAGTTCGTGAAGCTGAAATGGACGCGGCACAGTACGTTTATCTCCGTAGAATCACCTGTGCCAGAGCAGCTCCACATGCCTGGTCTACTTTCACAGCTGAATCCTGGCGGACAACTATGAGATCTGGTACTGTACTACATCCTAAAGTGCCCAACATGTGTTACTCACAATCTCACTTCACAGCGGCGATCTCATGCTCACCGCTTGCATTTCTATTTCTCAAGGCCACACTCACCGCCCATATAACTTTCTAGCGCATGAGTCCGAAGCCTTATGTCAGTTTGCCTTGCAGCACCTGTGAAGCAAGATGGTCGTGGGCGTTCAGATGGCACAGCCTTTTCATTCTTGCCTCTCACTTTCATGCAAGACGCCTACGGAACCGATTATATTGCAGCCGCAGAATTAAGTTCCCGGCATTTGACTGATATTCCCCTAAGCTAGCCATGCTTCTGGTAGGCTTGTGTGGTGCTTTGAACCGGCACGGAGCCATGATGCTTATCGGCTCTATATCTATCTGACGCACGGCAATCATGCAATTTTTGCGCAACGACCACGCCTCTCCCCTTCATTATCTCTGGCACAGTGCGCACTGTGTTCCTTAAACTAATATGTTGACTATGCCGAGCATGTTTCAGAGTCCTAGATTGAATTTGCCCATCATTCTCTTTGGCTATTTACAGTCACTGGAGGCATATAAAAATTTTCTGGTCTGAAAAACTGTTCAAAAAACTGTAAAGATATTGTTTTAGTGTTTTTAATGTAAAAAAACTTTAACATAATTTTGTGTTTTTGTTAGAATTTGTTGAGCAAGAAAATTGTAAAAAAGTTTAAAGTTTTTTTGCAGGGTTTTTTATGTCTTTTTATAAGTTTCTTTGTGAAAACACAAAGAAACCCATAAAAACCCTGAAAAAAACTTTGAATTTTTTTACAATTTTCTTGCTCAACAAATTCTAATAGAAACACAAAATTTTATTACAGTTTTTTTTTACATAAAAGGCACTAAAAATATTTGGAATATCTTTACTGTTTTTTGAACAGTTTTTCAGACAAGAAAACTTTTATATGCCTGCAGTGAGTGCCGTGAGCGTCGTCACCTCTGAAATACAAGGGCAGGATTTAATTGTTAAGGTTCAGTATTCATATTGGTGATCCACATGTATACTAGTATAAATGCCACAACAACCATGGCCGACCCTGAGTTCCAGGCTCAGCACATCACATGACATATGAGAGCCCATCTAACCATAAGGTCTCCTTCAGACCGAATGTTGTAGACTCTAGGTCCACGGCTCTCAAGGTTTCATGAAAAATAACTCCTAGCTCTAGGTTGACTTCTTACAACAAGCTGAAAGACCGAGGCAACATGCTATTGAAGGTGACTGGCAGTCAAACACTGATCTTGGCCAATTCTTTGGAGCAATCCATCACAGTCAACTTGATCTAACCACTGTCTAACAATGGTTAACTCATACCATGGGGGAAATGGAAAATACGAAGTATGGTCACAAAGTTCCAGGGAACAGATTGCTGTTGTATTTGATAATAAGGGAGAATATGTGAGAAGGAGTGAGCATTGTCACTGAAAATGTCTATGAGTTACCAAGGAAGAGGAATTCAGAGATGATGATGCACTACAGTATGAGGTTCCTTCCCAAACATAATGTTTGTGAGGTTCTGGATAACCTTAGCAACCAAAAGTAACCCACTGTAAGGGCAACCCTGGCTGGTTGTGGAGATCACACTACTACACAACTGACAAGGGGAAATCCAAAGTATGTATAAATGAACAACAGGGTATACAAGAGAGGGGATTCTCACCTGACAAGGGGAAATCCAAAGAGAAAAGTCTAAGGACCCCCAATGTCAGCGAGCCTGTATTATACTACGCTGCGCAGCCAGGGACAGCACTTGGCACTTGCCATCAACCCTGCATCCCCCTGACTTCCCTGACCCTTGATCGACCCTTGATGCCACCTATTATGCGAGTCGCCTGATTTCCAACACTGTTCCTAGAGTGGAAGTTGGAAATTGGAGTGGAACTGGAAAAGCGAACAGGACTGGTGGAAGTTCTCCCGGAAGCGGAATCATTTCCGAAAGCAGAGGTGGAGATGGAATTGGAACCAGAAGCGGAGTTGGAAATAGAGTCGGAACTGGAAATGGAAAACAGGGTGTCCCCTGACACCCACATGGTGGATGCATGAGGTTCATTCTGGGGCATCTCAACGTCAGCTGTTTCTGATGCCACTATAACAGGAACTATAAGGGCAACCCTTGTGCATCATGGAGATCACACAATCATGTAAGCTGACAGAGAGGAAATCTGAAGAGAGAAGTCTAAGGATCCCCACTGCCAGCAAGCTTGTAATATACCACACTCAACTGCAGCCAGGGCCATCACTTGGTACTCACCAGTGACCCTGCCATCCCATTGCCTCCCCAACCCCTGACCAACCATGGATACTGCATACTATGCGAGACACTTCACTTCTGACACATTTCTGAGAGTGGAAGTGCAGAAGTGAAGTGGAGCTGTGTAAATACCCTATTTACCCGCATTGCCCTTAAGGCAATGTGCGCTACTGGACTAGATTGGCTAATGTTAGTGGATCCTTATGGATCCACTGTATAGTTCTTGCATGGGAACCATGTGGCGGTTCCCCAGATATTACCTTATACTGTCACTACATAGCACACGGAATAACCACATATTGGTCGAGTTCCGCTTGCCCTTGTGATACAAGGTTCTAAGATACCCTCACTTACACCTTTTTGGACTTTCTGCAGTTGTTTGCCAAGCGAACAACTGATTTGTGGAAATCTGCACGATTTTGAAAAAGATTGCTGCGTCGACGGCTGTTTACCATTGAACATCATCCAGTAGACCCTCTACTGTCGACTGCGAGCATGATGATCCCACACAGTTGAAGAAGGACGCAAGCTTCTAGCTTGCGGACAACCCCCCAGGTGCAGCCTAGTGACACAATGGCTGATGTACCCTGGACCAAGAGTCCAGGACACCAGAAGACAGAGATCGTAGATCTCACTGTGCTCATCCCCCCAATCGAGGATGAGCAAGGACCTGACCACATCTCACCCAGCGTGGTTGAAGAGGGGACACTGCTGGACAACAATCCAGTGTCCCCGCCCCAATCCCCCTGGCCCTGGAACAAGGGCAAGGGCAGAGACATCTCACCATTATCTGATGGCAGAGCCTCAGGAGCAGGGCACACTTCGAGATGATCTCGAAGTTGAAACTCAGCCCGCTGCTCACAAAGTCGAGCAATGACTGTCATCCCTGACGGGGCACGACAAAACAAAAGACGAGCACCCGACGACAGGCAAGGCTTGGAATATTTGAGCTTGAGCTGCAAAAGCTCAAGGAAACACACCATCGACAACCAGATGGCAGAAGCAATGGCCAATCAAGTGCAAGACATGTTGCACAGGAACATGCTCATGGGCCATAAGCATGAGCATATCGCGTTGCGGCTCGACAATATCGCGATGGCCCTCATGCAGTTCAGCAAGGAGCTCCACCAAATAGAGGAGATCCGGTAATGGGACGCAGCCTCATTAGAGGATGTGGAAAAGGCACTTCTCTCATGGGAAGAACTCACAGCATCCATCAGGAGTGCACCCCGATCGGCAGTGAATGAACAAGACCATGCCCCTAATGATCAACAGCGGCAGCAGCAGGACCGATGATGCATGCCACAGCCGGCCTCCCCAGTCGAACAAGATGTACAATTCAGAAATAAATTGCACACGGTGCTGGCTGTGCTTACAAGCAGCCAAAAGATGATCCAACAGATCATCAGAGAACAAGTCATCCCAGAGCCCAACTCTGAGCCCACGACGGAGAGCCTAGAGCTTGCCGCACACTGGCAACAAAAAGAGGCCAGTGCAGCGCGCCGCCACACATGGGCTCTTGAGCTGCTGGCGCAGAATGCTGCAGCTGCCATGGCCCAAGGCCACACCAACCAGCAGCCCGACAAGCTGCTCACACGTGCTGTACAGGATGCACAGCAAACACATGCAGCCTACAATAGTAGGCTGCCTCTCCGCAATGCAGGACTGATGGGTGACACTTGTCACGCACCCCCACCAGTAGCCCATGCACTGGAGGCACCTGGCCCTGATCCAGACCCGGCCCCAGCCCCAGTCAGAGCATATACTGACATTGTCCGCACAGCATCACAGCCGCGTGACTGGTCTATGGCCCCAACTGAGGGTCAGGGCATACCGGACCAGCCAGAAAGCACACAAGAGCCATATGACGGTATCACACAAATGATACGTGTCGCAATGGCCGATGCCATAGACTTGGACCCTGAGAAGTCCATGCTGGCAAAGGCCGGCGTGAAGCTGGCCTATCCCCAGCCATACACAGGAGGGATCCAACCAAGAGTTCAAGGTCTTCGTCTCAGCCATCTTGAGATGGCTCAAGATGAATTGCCTGTTGGGATCAACCAGCATCAATATGCAGGTCGGATACCTGGGCACTCACCTCACTGGCGAGGCCCAAGAATGGTTTCTTCGAAATGTGGAACATTTGACTGCCAGGTCCGCGAGTGGACCTTTGAGACAGTGATGCAGGGCCTGCAGAAGCGGTTCCTGCACACCCTGACATACCACCATCCATCTAACAGGTTTGACACAGTCATGCAGAGCACAAAGACTGTTCAGGAGATGCTGAATGATCTAACAAAATACGCAGCTCGTATGATACAGCTGCCTGACGATTACATGTTCCGGAGACAGTTCGTGTCAGCATTGCGCGAAATGCTGTGCAATGAGGTCTGTTGGGTGCATTTATGCTCCTGCACCAAAATCAAGCATAATATATTCAATTTACTGTATGGTGTTTCAATCTCTTCTCACATTGTTCTTGTACCATGCATTCATTTCTCTGTTTATTTTCGAAATTTTCCAGTCACTCTCTACCTCTCCATTCCATTTTGTTATTTCTATTTTCACAAGCGGCTGCACCCAGCAGAGTCTGAAATGACTTTGACGCGCGGGCTCTTGGGCGCTAAAGAGCCGGGTAGTAGTACATGCACAGTGAGACAGATTTCCCCCTCTCTCAGTGACAACTAAATTCACTGAGAGAGTGAATTAATTTCTAGTCTATTCTTTTGAGCAACAAGTCCATACCTACTGCCTATAATTCCTGTCTACTACAAGGTCCTCAAAAAGGGCTACAATGCAGAAAGCAGCTCTTTGAAGCAGCCCACATGATTGAGGAAGCAGCCCGCATGATTGAGGAAGCATCCCGCTACAACATGGGGATGCATCGAGCAGAGAGCGTGGTAACAGCCAGTGCATCACAGTTTGCGCTGAGCAAACCGGTGCCGCTGACAGGCCCAAGCAGGCCTGCCCCTTTCCAGAGGAGCGGGACGTCCCAACGTCCACAACCGCCCCGCCAAGCCCTGGCCCGACAGCCAGCCTCAGGCCTCGGGAAGCTCATCAAAGCCAAGCTTCCTCCAAAGCCACCGGGTCAACCACCGGATCGACCCTCCAACGCTCCAAGCAGCATCACATGCTTTGAATGTGGCCAGCCAGGGCACAGAAAAGCGGAGTGTCCGCAGCTCAAGTCCGGCATACAGTGTAGTGGTTATGTGCAGTACTAATATGAACAGAGTCTCAGTGAACGGTCAGTTCACTGAGCGTGTATGAATACTCTACCTAATATGAACAGAGTCTACAATATAGTAAGTATCTGTTCATGGGGTGTAGTGGGACGGGGACACGTACCTCAGTGAATGGTCAGTTCACTGAGGGATTGGAGACTGTGGGGTGAGTAGATATAGGGCCTCGGTCAAGCTTGACTGAGGCCAGTAATTCCAGTAATCCTACATTACTAGATGTCCGATAAACCTTTCCATATCCTACTTGACCCTGCATTCAACGCTTACCGACCCTGACTCCAACACTCCCCCTTAAGCTGAATGTAGACCAAGTATGGCGTTCAGGTGTAGAACCTTGTGTCGGGGAAGGGCTTTCCTGAATAAGTCAGCGGCCATGTCGTCTGTCGGCACATAGTCGATGTACTGTAACTTTCTCTGTACTGCGTGACATATGAAGTGATACTGTATGTCAATGTGCTTGGTCCTCGGGTGATACTCGTCATTCTTTGTGATGGATATTGCAGAGACATTGTCAAGGTGAATGGTGACGGGCTGGCTAAGTGGTCAGATGATTTCTGCCAGGAAGGCACGTATCCATAAAGCCTCTTTCATGGCATGAGTCGCTGCGACATATTCCGCCTCCATCATTGACAACGCGACTATCGGCTGTTTCTTGGAGCTCCAAGATACAGCGCCTCCATCTATCATGAACACATACCCCGAGATCGAGTGTTGGTGTTCTTGTGATGCCCAGTCAGCATCAGAAAAAGCCTCCATGCCCTTTCGTGATCTGCCAATAGTCAGGGCCACGTCCTTCGTGCCCTTCCAGTAACGAAAAACACGCTTGACCGCCTCCCAATGTGGCCTCCTGAGGTCCTGCATGAACTGGGCTAGAAACGACACTGCAAAAGCAATGTCAGGGCGAGTGCCCAGTGCCGCATACATAAGGGAGCCTATAGCTTCCTGTCATGACGCGTTTATTCCTCATACTCAGGTGCTCTGTCCTACCATTTCTCACCCCATTTCCATGTTCGTTACGATCGCCATTGTCATGTTCGGCAACCGATGCTCGCTGTTCGCGCGAATTATCATCGCCACGCCGTCAAACGCACGATAAACATCTTTGGGCTGACTTGGCAATCATCACTGGGTCTACCACCTCCTCTGCTCGACCCTCTTCCAATGGTGTTCTGATAATTGGATTGTCATGACCTGTGTATTTCCTGCACCTTGGTATCCCCATTTCCCTTTCGCTACTCCTCCTCAGTGTTCGCTCGGCTTCGCCCTCCACCTCAACCTCTCCTCCCCTATGTCACCTCTGTTCGCCCTTCCTTGCATTTTGCCGAACGGCCATTCGCTGCTCGCATCATTCGCCAGCAGGCACACCATCAAATACGATCGATACCATTCACCCGGCATGATGGTTCATCATTAACCCCATCATCTTCTTAATCCAACCCCATTGGGCGTTCGTATGGTCAAGGTGTGTTCGCAGGACATCCCTTCCATAGGTTGTGCGGAATCAACCCAGTAGACCAAGAGTCCGTGCAGGGTAGCATGTATGCGGGTCCCAAGACATGGTTTTGTCCATAAGTGCCTTCGCCGCCTTTACTCTCCGTTGTTTCACGTTCCCGCTCTTTTCACATTCTATTGTATGTTTATTTCATCTATGCTGTATCATGACTGTGCACCCCTATCCAACCCTGACTTGTGATGGCCTCTTTCCTATTCGCCGATACCTTATGAGCATTCGATATAAATAGTTTACATTCGCATGTATATTCCCCAGTTCAATTATCATACGTCATTTATCTTGTGCAGCTTTGACCTCGCCGTGGTCATCATCCTAAGCCTTCTCTTAGAGATTCCCATCTTTGACTAGCAAAGGACTTAGGCATCACTGGTGAGTTCTCATACTTCATCTTCGTTACCTTAGCCTTCGAACCATTTTCTGTGCTGTTGGCGAAGGGCTCCAAAGGAGCACCTTCACCAGCGAAGGGATTGTCGAGACTTAGACAGCCCTTCCGTGAGACCTTGCACGTTACATCGTCAAGAGTCACGGGCCATTTCGCTACAACTGTAGATAGGGTGACCCCGTTTAGGCAAACCCTCTTACCTTGTGGACATTCATTGGTTCACCTATTCGCTGAACGGCATACTTATTCGCACAAGTTAATCGGGCATTCGCTGTGTTCACTAATACACGATATTAACGCTTGAAAACCAATCTTGACACCCAGTCCTGGAAGTAGTTCCCCTTGCCCTTTGCTTCATGTCGGATCACCTTGTTTGCAAAACGGGCTGTGCGGTCTGACTTGAAAAAGGACAATGCCCAGTGAATCCGAGCCTGGTCGTTCGGAAAGAGGTCTCCGACAATTGCGAAGTAGATGCTGCATGTGTTGAAGAATGCACGTCCCTTCTCCCGATCTCCGTCAAAGTCCGCCGGAGTTGTGGGTTTGACCTTTGCTAACTTCGCGGAGACCTTCTCTTCCGCTACTTCCGCTTTTCCGAAATCCGGATCGTCCAGCATTTCATTTCCACCACTTTGTGGAATATCTAACTTAGCCAAAATCGCTTGTAAGGCTGTTTCAATCGCGTCGGTCTTCATCTGGTTCCGCGTCAGTTCCTCCTCCATATTCCGAAGACGATCATCCGGATCCATGTCGGAAGGAGAAATATGGGACGGGATTTCCGGGGTTGGGAGCTCGATGTAAGAAGAGGGGCTGTCGTACGCTGTGTGTGCGGAAGAGGTTGCGATCTCCGAGTCGCTGTCTCCGATTCCGAACGCACCTATGGCGAATGCAACGCGCAGTACGACCGCCGGTCCTCTAGGGGAGAGACTTTTCTGCTGTAAGGGCAACCCTGGCTGGTTGTGGAGATCACACTACCACACAACTGACAAGGGGAAATCCAAAGCATGTATAAATGAACAGAGTATACAAGAGAGGGGATTCTCACCTGACAAGGGGAAATCCAAAGAGAAAAGTCTAAGGACCCCCAATGTCAGCGAGCCCGTATTGTACTACGTTGCGCAGCCAGGGACAACACTTGGCACCCGCCATCAACCCTGCATCTCCCTGACCACCCTGACCCTTGATCGACCCTTGATGCCACCTATTACGCGAGTCGTTTGATTTCCGACACTGTTCCGAGAGCGGAAGTCGGAAATTGGAGTGGAACTGGCAAGGCGAACAGAACTGGTGGAAGTTCTCCCAGAAGCGGAATCATTTCCGAAAGCGGAGGTGGAGATGGAATCGGAACCGGAAGCGGGGTCGGAAATAGAGTCGGAACTGGGTGTGGTGTTGGAACTGGAAATGGAAAACAGGGTGTCCCCTGACAGAGCAAGCCATCTGTCAAGATTGGGTTTTAGGCGTTAATATCATGTATTAGTGAACAATTTGGATTACTTTCCGATAATCTTTGGAATTACATCCCGATATCGGCTACCCAAAATTTAGAGTGAAGTGCGGTGTTATAGTCCATTTGCCCGTATTTTCTTGTCCCTGCATAATCTTTGGTCACCCGGTTCTTATTCTTCCGATCGTATAATCCATTTGCCTGTATTTTCTTGTCCCTGCATAATCTTTGGTCACCCGGTTCTTATTCTTCCGATCGTATAATCCATTTGCCCGTATTTTCTTGTCCCTGCATAATCTTAATTTGGTCACCCGGTTCTTATTCTTCCGATCGTATAATCCATTTGCCCGTATTTTCTTGTCCCTGCATAATCTTTGGTCACCCGGTTCTTATTCTTCCGATCGTATAATCCATTTGCCCGTATTTTCTTGTCCCTGCATAATCTTTGGTCACCCGGTTCTTATTCCTCCGATCGTATGGTACCGTTGTGCCGTTGCCGCTGGCGAGTCCTGCGAGCCAAATCATTTGTGTGTGTTTGGCTAACCAGGTTTTTTCTTGAACGCACCATGAGGTTCCACCGCAGCCTTACTCATTTCACGCTGTTCAACTGCGCTCACCCTTACACTTGTTTGCAGTACCTGAGCTGCATGTTGATTTTGCACACACTTTAGCTGCCAGACTTCAAACACCGATAACTCAATGAATATTGCTCCAATGGCATTGAAATTTTGTATCTGAGTTTATGTACACAATAGGCAGGGCACAGAAGAATAACATCTGTAAAAATTGAGCTATTCACATAATTGAATTCAATCAGTCATGCCTTCCACAGCACGATGGTGCCACTTCAAGTACTGACTAGCTCTACATCGGCCAAGAAAACTACTCGTGGAAAAAGCAGCAAAAAGAGTTATTATAATAAGTATGGTATAATCTATTAGAGCTGACAGTGACATATCAGCATCTAATCGAATATATTCATTTACAACAAGAAGAATATCAGCACGGGCGAGGGTATATTCGTCAAGGTACGCCGTGGTGGCTCATAAAGAAACAGCTCCTTCATGTCCTGCAAGGCACATGGTTACAATGGTTAAATTATTGCGATTGTGTGGACGCACCGGCGGATTGTTAAAACCGACCTGATACATATGTGCATTGGACGGTCAGTCAACCAGCCAACAATTCGATTGCCGTAATACCACGTCCTTACCTGAGGTTTCTGCTGGATAGTCCCGGGCGGTTCACCCTTATCTTTCTCTATTTGCCGGGACACAGTTGCAATCCTCTCGCTGGGTCAGCATTGAGCATCGCTATAGACTCTGCATGCATGCATAGAGGGACGCACCAGAGGTTGAGGTGCAGCTCTTCATAGGTTGGGTGATTGTTCTCCTCTGCGAAGGAAGTTAGAACCGCCATCAGTCTTCCCGCTAAGTCACGCAGACACACTGAGAATCTCAATGAAAGCCTGTTGTGGTGTGCATCAGAGAGGTATATCGGGCGACGAGGCGCGGGTACTTGCCTGCGTCATCACCCCGCCAGTTTCGGGGTGTTGCCAGGCCTGCTGCTCGTCCATGCAGGAACTCCAAGAAACCTGTAGTATATTGAGACCATCAACGACAATGCCGGCGGGCTTTGGGACTCCCAACATACAACATGAGCTTTCGGTGGCGGTGCGTCGCCCTTCGGATCATCCGATTCGCCTTCGAATATGTATGTGCCCTTCCGTGCGCGGATCCCGCTCGGGGTATGGGGTAAATCTGCAGATTACTCGATAAATAAGATACGAATAAAATGAGGACTACATAGCATACTTACTTAATGGATGCCCACTTCCTGAATGTTTGGCGGCGGGTTTGTCTGTAGACATTTGTTTCGCGTTCTCTTGCTTCCCTTGCACATCGGCGTCCCCCGAGCTGGGCTCTTCGGGTCCTGGAATGCATCTTAGACTTGGGGACCCGCGACAATACGCTAAGTCCATCATTGCTCCAGCACAGCAGCAGTCGAATAATGCCTAACGCAGGATCAACACGCAAAAATGGTAATGATAAAGAAAAAATTGCCTGTAGCTGGGAGCCGATTGGTAAGGTTTTGACCAAAATGTCGTGGATTGTCTATGCGCAGTTTCTCGGTCAAAAGGCGCTTCTTATTAATGAACCACTCACATCATTAAGGATATGATTATGGTAACGCTCTACGTCATGAAAATCTCGCTCCTTATTCTCATCATAGTCCGCTGGCCATATTACTGAAATACGAGAGATTAGAGATCTCGATTAAAGGAAGGTTCCATAGACAAACATTCATCAAGGCCATCCTTCTCAGTTCCGTCCTTGTTATCGATCTGGGCACCATGCCCACAATCTTGTGATTGCGTGGTAATAAATCAAGAGAAACGACGAATCATGACACTTACAGTAGAGGAAAAATCGGTCTTGAGGCTTCGCGTCTTTCACTAAATTCTTCATCGCAGCGAGCTTACGTATAATTAAAGCTTGAGTAGTGAATTAGAGAGAATCAACCGACTCACGATGTTGTTGTGAGTTGGCATGGTGTGACTCCCGTCGTCAGCAAGCACATTTACATTTCCTAAATACCCGTAGGACTCTGTTTCAGCCTGTCAGTATACAGCCACATGGACAAGTGGCTGGATCATTAACTGATCAAGGTTTTCAGTGATTCGAGGTGCTTGTGAGAAGGAAGCTCAAAGTCTTTGCCGTCTTTACCTCGGTAACCGATGGCGATAAGTAATGCACGACGACATCCTTTGGCGGCACTCGCTTCCAAATTATTGCCTTCCGTAGCAAGGGGTCTGGCGCTACCGTTGGCCATGGTGAGAGGAGATGAAGGGTTGGTGGTAAGGGTGTGAGTGAAAGGACGAGAGTGTCTCCTTATGGCTGTACCAGGTATTTGTGGATGCGTCTTATATGGGACCATGCCCCAAAAGACGATAAATTGGATACAGAAAAATAAAAACAAAAATAAAAAATATGGCTGTACCGCCTGTACGGTCACAGCCCAAGGGATGTTGAAGGATATATTTACCTGGAGAGCGGTGTAGGTGTCTGTGAGATGTGCCAGCCAGTCCTGCGCCACAGCCCACGCCTGGTTCTAAACCAGAACGTTCAGTCCACAGCCCGTCCTGTATCCGGGAGGGAGGGAAAGAACAATCACTAAGACCTGCGACCATCACCAAGGGTTCGATCCATGAGACAACAGCCCGGATTGACAAATAGCAACTGTTCATCCATTGGCGGGTCGTGCGAGACAGTGGTGCTGCTGCCAGGGGTGGACCTTTATACGATCATATCTCTCTTATATGCCTGTGCGGATGCGTGGTCTGCTATGAAAACATTGCAAGCACTGGCCTGTAGCGGGGTGTGCTGTGACGAAAGAATCAGATGTAGGTATGTGCCCCACTGCAGTAAGGACTTGTCAATGCAGTACGTAGACGCGTGAAAGCATCGGATGGTGCCAATGAACATTCGACTGGAACATCTTGCCACCTGAGGCTGTATCTCGCATTTCGTTCCATCAGAGGGTGTAGTGGATCATGTGCTCAGGCCCCAGTAGTGCCAGGTGTTCTCACACAGTAGACACTCTGCAGAGCTGTGTGTAGGCTGTAAGTATTAATGTGTTCCGCCTCGTTTTAGATACCTTGATTGCTCGGGAGCTCCTTATAAGGGTTGTTTAATTATGTAAAGGGGTCACGGATTATGTAACTGTAAACCGCTCCCGCGAACTAATCTGTCTGGGTGACATCTACAATTTCCATTCTCACACTGGCACCACAGTGCCACAGTCTGGGAAGGACGCCACATGGTAGCGCATGAGGCAGTGATTCTATTTCGTCCCGCACTGCCAGTGGCTCAAGTCTATGCATCAAGAACATTCCCAGTGGCCTCGATATGCCCGTGGATTCACCCGAAGTATACCAGCGCGTTTATCGACGAAAGCACAGCAAACGTCCACACCGCATGCAGTTGGCATGCAGTGCATCAAATAAAGACCTAGTCTGCCGACACAGCTCTCTGTAATCCAATTCTTGTCCAACCTTTCACGTAGAAAAGTAAGCCTTGATCATGTACATGATGTTTTTCAACGGACTGGAGTGACGAGGCGCAGACATTATAGTATAGTGGAACTGACACTAGGGCTGCACACCGTGCCGTACATCCACGGCTGTACGGTGCCGTGTTACGGCCACGGCACCCGTACCGTCAGGGGTTTGGTCTCGGGGCACGGCCGCCCCAGCAGAAAGGTGGGTCGATCGGCTTGCCAATGGGACACGGGCAAATTCGGCGCCTGGGTTTCGGATGTTCGAAGGTGACGATTCGTACTGGCCAGCGAATTGGCAGCCTGGCTTGCTCGGGACATCCACTGTATCCCTGGTTGCGTACTATGTCGTTATTGGAGTTTTGGGACTGACATTGTTGTTATCCTAGGATCTGCTGTCGCGGTTGAGCGAGTTTTCTCAGGAGGTCGTGACACAATCTCGTTGCGACGGGCAAGTCTTCGGCCTGAAACCATCAAAGTTTTAATGCTCAGCAAACAAAAGCTGCATCTTGCACGCGCTCAGTGCACAGCGGGATTACATTGTTAACATATGATTATTAGACGACCTTGTATCTAAATTTACAGTGCTCAAATAGACCCGTACACCGTAATACGGACGGTACGGTACCCGTACCGTACCGTCAGAGGGGGTGAGGTATGGATTATACGGACGGTATACGGCCTACCGTATCCGTAAACTTACCGTGGATTATACGGCCGTAGCCGTAATACGGACGGTGTGCAGCCCTAGCTGACACCTCGCAGGTCTGTCCAGACCTATTAGGTACCATTCCAAATCCCGGCTTGGTCATTTGCGGCTGGCATTCGTCTCAATAGCCATGCAGACGGGCGGAACCTACGAATACAGCTAATCCAATCAAGGCGACGTCACAGGATCGACTATTACGATGACACCGCCAGTCGCTGGCCAACGCCAAGTATGAACTCAAGTGGATCGTCATCCCACAACTCCAAAAACTGCATTTTGAATATATACTGTATAACGACGCGGTAAAGATAATCATACAGCTATACTACAAAGGGTCTTCGGCGTACATTATTACTCTCCTGTGGGTCGTTAACGCTACCCATGGCCCGACGTACCCAAGGCCTAATATTAATGGCTATGTTCGCTGCCTCTGGGTTGTGGCCTCGACGAACGACCCTACCCACTAAACGAACGAGTCCGATCGGTGAGAGGGAGCGCATTGAGTCGCGACAGCTTCGGAGGTTATCCATTAATTGGAGCTCATCTTCTGAAAAGTATACGATGACCACGAAAAGCAAGGAACCCAGACCTGAGGTTCATCATTACCCTGAACTCCGAGCGTCTCATGGTTCGAATTGGACGCACCCATTGCTACGTAAGCGATGACCACTTGTGAGGTCGATTTTAGTCCAGAATTAAAGACGAAGAGGATAATCGCCGCAATATACGTCACCATCGCCCATATGAGGTATGCATATGGCAGGCTGTACATTATTGCTAGTATTTGCATACCCAGCCTAGCGATTATTGGAGCTGAGAGATATTCAACCTAGGACAGGAAGGGGAAATACCGTGCAGTTAAGCACATATAACACTCCTAATCAAAACACTCACACCATTCTTGGTTCGTCTACCCGCCAATGGCCCGGACTGTAACATAATCGGTCAGGTCGGAAGCTAGTACTTGCAACTAATCAAGCCAAGACACGAACTCGATGTTTCTAAACAAATGTGTGGTAGTTACTCAAGAGGAGAATAAAGACTTTAAGCAATACCATCACTCACTAGGAAAAGTAGCATGCCAATCATAATTGAAGCAGTACTTGAAAGGGTGGACACGATGCTACATGTAACTGCCCGGCTTTCCTGGATAACCTGATCGGTGGAATTGAAAATGGCAAGAAAGCTCACGTTGGCTAACAAGCAATCAGCTAATCTGATACCATTCTTAGAAAATACTTACCAGCGAGTAAGACTGTCGCCTGGGAATCTATGAGTTTGTTGGCTTTCCGCAGAATAGTTTGAAACACCTACCCAAAGAATCATATTATGCCAGTCGTTGCATAAAGCCTCCATGAATGTCCGCCACGCATCCTCGTAAACGACATTACCCGCGGATAATTCGCGTAGACTCCTAAGATGTGTGGAGGGAGCGTCGAAGAGCAGGAGAAAAGCGAATTTCATGAAGATCGGTAAAGGGTCCTCTTCTTTTACCATCTGCGTTCGGTAAAGACGAGCCCCACGCTCGCCAAAATGATTAACGGCTCGCAAAGTGACTGCGGGCATGATCAACAAACAACAAGGGAATCCATATAGCCATAACCCACGCAGTAACTTCCATAGTCGCGCTGCAAGATAATCAATAACTGGTTTGGATTCACTCGGAATGATTACCAACGATCCAATTTCTCTGACCATGGTTTCCTTCAAAGTCTAGAAGAGAAATTTTCAATAATCAAAATTTGGCTCGATCCATCCGACTGGCGCGCACTTGTTAAATTGTTCGTGATACCAAGGATGGATTCTAATTGGGGACCATCGAAATAGGCTGTTGACGTGTTAGAGCCGGTAACGCCAGAGGTGATAATGCCTAAAGCAATGCATAAGTGTTAGTAGAAACCTTATTGACCGAAAGACTGTGAAATTCTAACCTATGCAGTTTTGAGCCAATGTTGCGATTAATTCGCGTTCATCTTTCTCTGACGCCTTCCGATGACAAGGAAAGTGAAAGTGTTCTTGGTGCAACCAATACTGTGTTTGAATGCGTGCCCCTTAATTAAATGCGTGGTTAGTATAAATCCGGAATGCAGTTAGTCTAAACGCTCACGGAGATTATCAATTCCTGAAACCTTGGGGATATCAATATCGTCGGTACTGACTTCATCGATCCAAAAATGAGAGCATTTTCGTGGTCAATGAAGTAGTAGGAAGCGGCAGCTGGGTCATCGACATCAACATCGACCATTAATTCCACATGAGCTGGGTCGAAGGTCCAGAAGTCGGAGGCGACACGGGCCAATAATTTGTCAGCGAAGTCAGAGGCCGCATTTTGAACTTTTGAGTCGTACGCATAGGCGTCTGTGATGACATTGATACCAGGTGCACTTTCCCGAGCATGGACGAAGTAAATTTGGCCTTCAGGATGTATGTACTCCTGCCATTCTGGTGGGAGGCCATATTTTCTGGATGAAGATAAGTATTGTGTAACGCTATTGAACAGCGATTGAAGTAAGCTCGCACCTTTCGCGACTGACAGACAATGGCCCGGCAGGTATCGGACGAGAACACACATCAGGGCTGTGCAGGAGAAGTCAACCGGTCGCAGTGAAACGAGTGTGTTCGGTGACTCACAACGGACGTCGATCGTAACGGCGGCTTTTAGCGGGTCTAGTGGCCCTGGGTTTAAACTCGTCCGGGGCGGATTTATCTTTACAGCGTGATAGAGGGAGTGACCCACCAGGAGAAACAGTGATGGGTGAGGGAATAAAATTCGTTCCGGACGGGGAGATTGTTGCAGAAGTCGACTGCGGCGGGGCTGGTTCTCTGATGTCAAGGTGAAGGGTCGGAGTCTGTGTCTGTGACGAAGACGATGCCTGCATATGATCATCCTTCAATGGTGACCTTGGCAAACCCTCTTCCAGAGAGTATGCGGCCGGTACGCGACTGGGTGCAACTGTATCAGTGGATCGAAAGTATGTGTCTGGTTTCCCTGGAATGTTTGTGAACAGCCGCCAGAAGTGCAGTATGGTGCGTAAGCACCAACGACCACTGGCTCGGAGCAACAAAAGCACTCTCCGCAATGACCCGTACAGCTGTCTCATCTTGCAGCTGGGGTCCAGTGACTTCGCTGATACTACTATATTACTATTTCGGATGCGGCGCCCCCTCATTTCGGAAGGCTGTACTACGTACCCGGTGTCAAACTGACCATGATAAGAATCTCAATATCTGGCACTTGAACGATAAAATGATGCTGTACTACTACATCGGTAGCGGCGCATTGGCGCCAGTCCCCGACTCCTTGTGGGGCTGTGTTTAAACAATCGGTTACATTTATGACGCCGGGATAACGAGGGCAAGGGCACAACGGTACCATACGATCGGGGTGATCAACGATTAATAAGAACCTGGTGACCAAGGATTATGCAGGGACAAGGAAATTCGGGAAAATGGATTATAAACCACCGGGAGATTATGATGGGGGAATACAAAAAGGCTGACACGTGCAAAAACTTAGGAGCATCACGACCGCAATAGGTAACAGATCACGCAGGGAAAAATAAAAAAGGACAAAGTTGATCATAAAACATGAACATTACAGGTACAGCAGGAATCCTTTACAGGTTGTGTCGACAGAACCCTCCCCTCCTTTCAGTCGGAGTCGGGGATTACTAAGGTAGAGGACACCCAAAACCGACACCCCATTACATAAGCATTTGGGCACCGTCGACAATGGCTTACACGACGCTAGTGATGTGCTGGGCTCGGCCTCGAGCCCGAAGCCGAGCCCAGCCCGGCGTATTTGAGCCCGGCCTAGCCCGGCCCAAGCCCACTTTGAGCCCACCGAATGGGTCGGGCTTCTGACTTGGGGAAGCCCGGGCTTTAGTGCGTCTTTGCCTGGATTCGGAAGATGAACTGTATATACATGAAACAAGGTTATTCCCTTCGCGCGATCTCACTACTCACCCAAGCCTTATGTCGAGTCGCCCAAAGCGCAAAATTACCGCGACAGAGAAAGTTACTGACCCCAGTAATGCCTCCGTTCCGGCCCTGGCTTCACACCAGGCAGCAGCTTCGGGTGCCGCTGCAAAACGGCTCGCCGCGGCAAGACTGCCTTCTGCTCCATCGTCAGAGAGCATCGACGAGTTGGCCATGGAGGGGGAATCTTCTGGTACCCCTCAATTTGGTGACACCGCTGACCCAGCAGGAACAGAGAACACACCTGGTGGAGAGGCGGCCAAGGAGCTCCTGGGAAGCCAGACTTCTTCTCGTGTGAATAAGCGAAAGACCGTCGACATTCTCGATCTCACCGATTCAGACTTTGACGAGGGAGGAAAGACCAGTGATTCCACTGGTAGCAGCAAAACCCAGCATGAACCTGCAGAACGAAGTCAAGGATAACGTCAAGAAATTGGTATGGTATCATGAAGCCCACATTTAGTACGCTACTGAGTATATTTCATAGTTCCAGGAGTGTTTTGTGGAAGTCAATGCAGAGCCGTCGTCGTATTCATCAGGAAAACAAAATCGACGCCCTGAGAAAAAAATTACTACGCTCCTGAGAGAGCTGAGTGACGATGGCAACTCGGATGAAGATACTGATCCATCGACTGCGGCATTAGATCCCAAAAACCCCTGGCTTAAGGAATATAATCTGTACCTCGATGCGCGAGATGAACTCGCACCTGGACAGTCCATTGTCCAGTGGTGGGGGGTAAGTACAAATTGTTACTATTCTAATTTATATCATTTCTAACCATCAAGCATCTTGCAGCTCAATTCTCAACGGCTCCCGGTATGGGCACTGCTAGCTGCTGATTATCTGCCAATTATGGCGTCTTCTGTATCAAGTGAACACGCATTTTCATCTGCGGGAATTACCATCAGCAAACGCCAAAGTCGTCTTGAGCCATGCACCACAACTGAGACAGCCTTGGAGGACGAAGCAGAAGAGTCTTATGGGAACAACGAAGGGGATATGGCTTGGCACGATGTTGATCATGAGAAGAGTGATGGGGAATAAGAAAACACTTGATATTGTTACTAGCTTAATGATAACAAAAAAAAAAAAAAAAAAAAAAAAAAAATCTGTAGCTGAAGCCAGGGCTTGAGCCCAGCCCTGGCTAATGGGCTGGGCACCATGCTTCATTGAGCCCGAGCCTGCTAAAGCCCGGCCCGCACATCACTACACGACGCAAGCCTGATCATATAATATAAATCTTTTTGCTAGAATCTTTTCGCATTCCATTGGGCTATCACTTGTTGCAGAGAATTTGTTGAAATTCTGCAAACTGACAGTAGAGTAAGCTTGACAATGTGCAGGAGATAGCCTTGGCTAATCCCGCTGAAATTTTTTTCCTGAGCCACACAATGCTATTCCTGCTCACTGCCAGTCTCAAAATCGATCCTATAATGACTCGCAGGTCAGCCGCGGTGAAAAAAAAAGAATCCAGAACCTGCAAAAACTGCCGAAGTCAACAAAGACCACCATTGAGGAGGTGCCGGATGAAGACTCAAGCTCAGACTTTATTACAGACCTGGAAGAAGACTCTGATGATGGGTGGGAGGAAGGTGACAATGAGATAATTGGGAGGTTTCAGATCCTTGAGAATGAAGGGCTTGCAGAGTGGGATGAAGACGACCTGGAGGATGACGATGAGGAAGCTGCCACAGAGATCAAAATGTCACGTGCAGGACTGAGTTCGAAGGGAAAACTGATTAGATTACTATCTACTCGGTGAGTACCTAGCACTACGCACCTGAGTTCGAAGGGAAAACTGATAGGGTTTCCCTTCGAACTCAGACTACCATATTGGGTGACTGTGTCACGTGATCTCGCACGAGTAGCACGCGAGTAACACACCCCCCTGATGCGGTCAACGTTAGAAGAGTCCCATAGTGCGTCTATGTCGTTCGACCAACTCGCGAGGTAACACTTTGGTCAGTAGGTCCGCCGGCATACTGTTTGTAGGTACGTAACCGATCTGGATGACTTTATGAGCGACCTTTTCTGGCAGCCAGAAGTACCGGATATCCAGGTGCTTCATGCGTCCATGATGCTCGGGATTTTTGGCAACAGATAGAGCAGATTGATTATCAATGAATAGGTGAGATGGTCCTTCAACTCTTGAATCAAGCTCATCCAATAAGCTTCGCAACCAGACGATTTCGGTCCCTGCCAGGACTGATGCGACGAACTCGGCCTCGGTTGTTGATAAGGTGACTATGTTCTGCAACTTGCTGGCCCAACTGACGGCTCCAGTCCCGACATTTGTGAGGAACCCAGAGGTTGATCGACCGTTGTCGGGATTTCCTCCGTGAGCAGCGTTGGTCCATGTCTGGAACGATTTGATTGATGGATCGGGTGCGTAGGTGAGTGCTAGATCGATCGTCCCTTGCAGGTAGCGTAGGAGGTGTTTCACCGCTGTCCAATGCGCCGGGCCTGGATTTGAGTTGAATCATGCGAGGCGTCCGACGGCGTAGGCAATGTCAGGACGAGTCGCGATGGCTAAATAATTCAGCACTCCGACTGCATTTAGGTAGGGCACATCCCTCATTTCCTCTATCTCCTCTGGTGTTGATGGTCCCATGGCAGCGCTCAAATTCGAACCTGGGGCCATAGGCGTGAATACGGGTCGACAATCCGACATCTGGAACCAATCGAGGAGTTCTTGAATGTACTGCTTTTGTGAGAGTCTTAATGTCCTCTGTGAGCGATTGTATTCTACCTCTACTCCCAGTAACAACGTTGTCGGCTGTTACGTATCGAGATTTCCACTAAGTTGGAACTGGAAAGGACAGTGGCTTCAACTTATAGGTTGCGCCCCTGATGAACTAACGTCCTAGGTATTTCGGAACTGAGTCGGAAGTCGGAAGGTACTGAACCAAAGGTTCGGTTGGAACTTGAATCGGAACTGAGGCGGAAGGCGGAAGGTGGAGAGACTGAGATCTTGCTAGACTCGCTGTGCTAAGAACAGGAGATGGAGCGAAGGAAATCAAGTATCGAAGGTGATTATCTGATTGCAGAATAACAGACATACATGAGGGGTTTTTATACAAAGCGCAGAACAACAAGTAATGGTATTGTACTAAGCAAATTCCAGAGGAAGCGGAAGTCGAGTACAATGTGTGGGAACTAACTATTGGGAACAATGGGACTACAAGGGGGTTCAGGGTAAGGTAGAACAATGGCAAAGAACAAGGGGTCGGGAAAACATATCTGACAACGAACTACAAGGGTGACCGGGTATATGGTTTTGATGAACGATGAAGCGGGTCCGGTGGTCCTGTAAGGACCCGGCCTTTGGCCGGCTACTTACCGGTAGAACCTTCTTCCGAGCCCCAAGCCTTGTGATATCCGTGCCCGAGTACATATGATACTTATCCGCGCCCGAGCCCGAGCCCGAGCTTGAACTCATATCCGACCTTGATCCCATGCCCGTATCCCCCTTAGTTACTGATTCCGCTCCATCACGCATCATTCGTATATTACCTCGCCCTGACCTCGGTCTCCTGACCTCGCCCTGACCTCCACTAATCTGTTCGCCCCTGACTTGCACCTCGTCCGTATATAACCCCCTTGTATGCATTCCTACTCCTCAGTCTGAAAATCAACTATCGTGTCCCTTCGATCCCTAGCTAGTTTCTACGCCTCGCCTCTTAAGCTAGAACCTCGCCTCTTATTCGTTTACCTCCGAAGTTGGGACTCGTGCGTAGGGTTGGCGCAGCACATAAGCTGAAGCCAAGTCCCTCTCCGACTTCCCCATCCAAACCTCGCCCTGTAACCTCGGACCTTGACTCGGGTTTCGTCCCCGACCTCGGTCAACCTTACGACGGATCGTATCGTAACAGTATTTTCAGACTGCTTACACCCTACGTATCCCTTTTTTCACGATGTCCATGATAACTCGTTCTCGCACCCTTCGGGGTATCTCAGAACAGCGACGTTTCTCGGAAGCCCCCGATGACTCACCCCCGTCCCCGGGGATACCCCTCGCAGACCCCGCCGAGCCTAGTAACAAAGGCAAAGGTAGGGCTAACCTCGGTGACCCTTCAGGTGATCCAGGTGATGGCTCTAGAAGTTCTGACAACGATCGGGACCTCCCCAACCTTCCGCCCGAGGACCTCGGTGACCTCGAGGACAACGAGCTTATGCGTCGAGTGTTCATCAAACTCGCGAAACCTCGCGAATCCGAAGCACGAGCCAAGGTCAAGGAACCGGATAGTTATGACGGTACTGACCAAGCCAAGCTTCGCACTTTCTTCCTTCAATGTGTACTCAACTTCAGAGATCGCCCCACCGCGTTCAAGACTGGGGCCTCAAAGGTGCAGTATGCTATTTCTTACCTGTCCGGCTCGGCTCTGCAATATTTCGAGCCGGCGATCCTCGGCGAAGTCCAACCCGAGCCAGATTGGCTCGAGGACTGGGACAGCTTCAAGGCCGAGCTCGAGCTTAACTTCGGCCCATACGACAACGCGGCCCAAGCCGAGATTGACCTCGAGAAGATCGTTATGAAAGAGCACCACAAGGCCGCGCGATTCTTTATCGATTTCGCCCGAGCTTCGACTCGGACTCAGTGGAACGACGCGGCCCTCCGACACTTTGCCTATAAGGGCTTGGCCAAACGAATCAAGGACGACTTACTTCACTTCCCTCGATTCCGCAGCCTCGCCGAGCTTAGGAACTTCGCGCTGGAATGCGATAGCCGTTACTGGGAGCGAAAGGAATACGACGCCATGATCAATGGTCGTAGCTCCCAGCCTGCACGCACCCTAATCAGTCCAGTAGCAATGCCACTAACAACCACCAGCCTTCCAGTGGTTCCAATAACAATAAGAACCGCAACAAGACTAACAACGCGGCAAGGGTTCCAACAACAACAACTCTTCGAACAACAAGAGCCAGCCCGACATTTCGAGCAAACTCGGGAAGGATGGCAAACTGCTTCCCGAGGAGCGCCAACGTCGGGTCGACCAAGGCCTTTGTCTGCTTTGCGGCACCAAAGGTCACGTCGTCAAGGACTGCCCGAAGAACAAGTCTACCAATAGTAGCGGTTCTAAAGGTCGGGCAACGAAGACCCCTAACGAGGGGACTTCGGCCTCCATTACGGAGGTGAAAAAATAGGTAGCAACCTCGGAACCACACGATCCGAGGATTGCGGTAACCTCACCCGTGTGCTCAGACTCAGCGCCGCTTCTCATTCATTGTCCAAAGATTCCCTTAATGTAGATCTAACCTCGCCTTCGCTTCCCAACGTCGCTTTTGTTGCATTAGTTGACTGCGGGTCCTCAGACTGTTTTATTGAATCCAGATTTGTCCAGAAGTACTCCATGCCTGCTTATCCTGTCTCTCCTATACCCTTGAAACTATTTGACGGTAGTACTAACACTACCATTACCCAAGCTCTAGACCTCTGCATTTGCTTTCCGACCGGCGAACAACAATGGGTTACCTTCTACGTAACCTCGCTCGACTCAAGTTGCTCGATGGTACTTGGCCACAACTGGCTCACCCGCTACAATCCGTCGATTGACTGGGTATTGGGCAGTATTATTTTCAAGACCATCGACCTAACAACGACTCCAGCGACCCCGGCGACGTCAGCCCGCTTAGCTTCGGCTACGACTTCGACCTCGCCTACGGCATCTTCGCCACCGCCTCCGACCTCGCTTCCGAAATTGCAAGCACCCCTCGTTTCCCTAATCAATGCACCCGCTTTCATGCGCGCATCTAGATTGGAAGGGTCCGAAGTGTTTCAGCTCAATTTGGCTTCGCCTGAGCTCCTCGCCAGAGGGGCAACATCGGGAGGAAGCTCTTCCGAGCTTCCTGAGAACGTTAAGAAACATGTTCCCGAAGTATATCACGAATTTGCAGATGTGTTCAGCAAAGCACGCGCTGACACTCTAGCTCCCCACCGACCTCACGATATCAAAATCAACCTCGAAGAAGGGACCTCGCCACCTATCGGTCCCATCTACTCTCTCTCAGCTTCCGAACTCAAAGCACTTCGCGAGTTCATCGACGAGCATTTAAACATCGGTTCATCCGACCTTCACGCTCGCCTCATGGTGCACCGGTATTGTTCGTTCGCAAAAAAGATGGCTCACTTCGGTTGTGTGTCGACTTCCGAGGTTTGAACAAAATCTCAAAAAAAGATCGGTATCCATTGCCATTGATTGCTGACTTACTTGATGCTCCAAAGAATGCTCGCATCTATACGAAAATTGACCTTCGTCACGCTTACCACCTCGTACGGGTGGCCGAGGGTGACGAATGGAAGACCGCCTTCAGGACTCGCTATGGGTCTTTCGAATGGTTGGTCATGCCATTTGGTCTCACTAATGGCCCTGCTGCCTTCCAGAGATTCATGAACGAGGTGTTCGCCGACCTTTTGGACGTTTGTGTGGTGGTATACTTGGATGACATTCTAATCTACTCCAGTGACCCCTCCAAACATATTGAACATGTCAAGGAAGTCTTGCGACGACTACGACTCAACAACCTCTTCGCCAAAGAAGACAAATGCGAGTTCCATCGCGACTCGGTTGAATTCCTCGGCTACATACTCTCTCCCGAGGGCCTCACTATGGCAGATGACAAAGTAAAGGTCATTCAAGACTGGCCTGAACCTCGCAAAGTTCGCGACATCCAATCCTTCCTCGGCTTCGCCAACTTCTACCGACGTTTCATTCACAACTACTCCGACATCACCATTCCTCTCACCCGACTTACCCGCAAGGGTACCCCTTGGAATTTTTCCGAGGATTGTCGACGGGCTTTCAACCTGTTGAAGAGGGCGTTCACTACCGCCCCTATCCTTACTCACTGGATTCCTGACCTTCCACTGATCGTAGAGACTGATGCATCAGATTATGCCTTAGCGGCAATCTTATCACTACGAACCTCGGAAGGCGAACTTCATCCCGTCGCTTTCCACTCCCGCACATTCACCTCTACCGAGCTCAACTACGATGTTCACGACAAGGAGCTCCTCGCCATTTTTGAAGCCTTTCAACGCTGGCGACACTACCTAGAGGGCTCAGGCGAACCAGTTGACGTTATCACCGATCACAAGAACCTCGAATACTTTTCAACTACGAAGCTCTTGACCCGTCGACAAGCTCGGTGGTCGGAATACCTTTCCCAGTTCAACCTCGCCATACGCTTCCGACCAGGTCGCCTCGGAACGAAGCCTGACTCTCTCACTAGACGATGGGACGTCTACCTTAAAGAGGGGAATAGCGACTATGCCACCATAAACCCGCAGAACTACGGCCAGTGTTTACTCAGCACCAGCTGGCATCGTCCTTAGAGCTACTAACCTCGCTCCCATCGGTGCTCCGAGCCGCTTCACTGCTTTGTACCGAGCAGATCCGAGCTGACATACTAGCGAACCTCCCCTCGGACCCCATAGCCAAGTCGCACCTCGGCTTGGTTAATGACCCGAGGTGGACCACAGACCCGAGGGTTTCTCAAGCTTGACAACCGAACCTATGTTCCAGCGGCCCAAGACCTTCGACTTCGCATCCTGCAATACAAGCACGATCACATTCTCTCAGGACACTTCGGGGTCAACAAGACCTTGGAGCTGATCCGACGAGACTATACTTGGCCAGGGATTAATCCTTTGTCAAGGAGTATTGCAAGACGTGTACCACTTGTATGCGAAGCAAGCCGCAACGTCACAAACCCTATGGTCTCCTCAAACAACTTCCTGTTCCCGAGAAACCTTGGAATTCCATCTCTATGGATTTCATTGAGCAACTTCCCCCTTCATCCGAGTTCACCTCCATCCTAGTGATTGTTGACCGTTCACTAAGCAGTTATCTTCATTCCAACCACAGACAAGATAACCTCGCAAGAGCTCGCTCATCTCTTCATCCTTCATGTCTTTTCAAAGCATGGAGTCCCCTCGCACGTCACCTCGGACAGGGGTCCGAGTTCGTCTCGCATTTCTGGCGTTCCCTAGGGAAAGCCTTGGACATGCGGTTGCATTTCACCTCGGGATATCATCCCGAGGGTGACGGTCAGACCGAGCGTGCTAACCAAACCTTGGAACAGTACCTCAGGATCTATTGCAACTATCAGCAGTCCAATTGGGCTTCGCTCCTTCCCCTAGCCGAGTTCGCCTACAACAACGCGCCTAGCGCAACCACCGGCATCTCCCCATTCTTTGCAAATAAAGGTTACCATCCGAACCTCGCAGTTCACCCCGAGCGGACCTCGCCTCGGCACGAGCCCGAGACTTCGTGGTCACCTGGACGAGCTTCACCAGGAACTTCGCCGCGCCATCCTCGAGGCTCAGAAAAACTACCAAGCCTCGGCCGATGTTCGTCGCAAACCCGCTCCTGATTTCCAAGTAGGATCCCTCGCCTTTGTCAAGGCACAGTACTTCCGAACAACTCGGCCTACCAAGAAGCTCGCCGAGAAGTTCTTGGGTCCTTTTGAGATCATTTCCCGAGCGGGTACTCACTCCTTCACCCTTCGACTTCCAGAACACATGCATTCAGTCCATCCAGTATTCCACGTATCTATGCTCGAACCAGCCTCGCCCAACACCATACCAAACCGAGTTCAGCCGCCTCCGCCCCCAGTCGTTATCGACGGCGAACCCGAGTTCGAGGTTTCCGAAATCCTCGACTCGAAGATCGATAATAGACGCAAGAGCTGCAAATTACTCTATCTTGTTAGGTGGACTGGTTACGAAGGTACCGACGAAGAAACCTCGTGGATCCTCGCTTCCGAGCTTGATCATGCCTCGGAGCTGGTCACGGATTTCCACGACTCTTACCCGGGCAAGCCAGGTCCTTTGACTGCTCTATGATCGTTTTCTTGTTAACCCCCATGACCCAGTAGTTAGATAACAAAATCCCCTCGCAATCGAACAACAACAAAAAAAAAAAAAAAATCAATCAAAAAACCAAGAAATATTCCATTTACTAGTTTACTCCAACATCCTCATATCCTCTCCCTCGCTCTCCTCGCTACCCTCGCCTGACTCCTCCTCATTACTGCTACTACTTCGCTCCACCAGACCCCCATGTCCCCCATGATCTGCCAAGTCCCTGCTCCCTGCATCCGCTTCAAGTAATTCCTCCTCCTCCTTATCCTCATGAACTCCATATCCGCCCTGTTCATCCTGTCATTCGCAACCCTAAACTCCCCCAGCAACTCGCATACCCTCTCCCCAACCTCGCCAACTTTCTGTCCCACATCCCTCATAGCCGCTATCAACTCCCTCATCTCCGCACTCCGCTCCGACCTTTTCACCTTCTTGTCTTTCTTCGCCCTCCGACCTTCCACCCTCGGTTTCCTCCACCTCGGTTTCCTTCCCCTCACTCTGCCTCGCTCCCTCTGTCCCCTTCCCCTTCTCCTCGCTCATCCTCGCTTCCATCCTCTCCACCCTCGTCTTGAGATTCCGCTCGACCCAGTCGCTCGAGTCGTTGTCATCCTCAACCTCGTCCCGAACCTTGGCCCCTTTCCTCGGCCTCCTCGCTTCTTGCTCGCTGTACCCGCCTGACCTTTCCCTGGGGTCGCCTTGCTGCGGCGACCTTGGGCGATGCTACAGCCCAAGGAACAGGTCCTGCACCACACGCAGGCACCCTGGTCGGCGAGGCCGAAGTCGAGACTAACGGCCCGAAGGCACGTATAGTCGCGCTCTTCGCAGCGCGCGCACCTCGCCTCGGCCTTGGTCGCGAGTTGCCACTCACGAGGTCCCCCGTCGGCGAGCTTGTACCCGTATAGGGACAAGTCGGTCAGGTGGTACGAGAATAACATTCGCTTGTACTACTCAAGTCAGCGAACAGCAAAAATGATACTACTCAACGACTCACCTTTTTGCCATTCGGCCCTTCCTGCCACGGCTGCCGCATGTCGATGGCCCCCGTCTCATCAATTGGCAATGTGCTAACCTCGGGTCGATCCTCGGCATAACCTCACTGAGGCTCCGTTCTCCTCAGACAGTAGTGTCTGGTCGAACACGTTGTTCACGCTGTGCTCGTCGACGGCTGAGCTGAAGAGGGCTTGAGGGCGCACCATATTAATTGGCAATGGGGTTCGCTGCCTCCTACCCACCCTTTTACCCAACCTCGGCTACGATTTAAGCTTCGCCTTTCCGGCTACTTAACATCGGGCCGGGATCTAGATTCGAGGATAGGCGAACTTTGTCCACATTACGGCCTCGAGGGTCTCGGCCATAAGGGGGGAATACTGTAAGGACCCGGCCTTTGGCCGGTTACTTACCGGTAGAACCTTCTTCCGAGCCCGAGCCTTGTGATATTCGTGCCCGAGTACATATGATACTTATCCGCGCCCGAGCCCGAGCCCGAGCTTGAACTCATATCCGACCTTGATCCCATGCCCGTATCCCCTTAGTTACTGATTCCGCTCCATCACGCATCATTCGTATATTACCTCGCCCTGACCTCGGTCTCCTGACCTCCCACTAATCTGTTCGCCCTTATGCATTCCTACTCCTCAGTCTGAAAATCAACTATCGTATCCCTTCGATCCCTAGCTAGTTTCTACGCCTCGCCTCTTAAGCCAGAACCTCGCCTCTTATTCGTTTCCTCCGAAGTTGGGACTCGTGCGTAGGGTCGGCGCAGCACATAAGCTGAAGCCAAGTCCCTCTCCGACTTCCCCATCCAAACCTCGCCCTAACCTCGGACCTTGCCTCGGTTTCGTCCCGACCTCGGCAACCTTACGACGGATTCGTACCGTAACACATAAATGCTGATTGTACACTCTAAACTATTGTATATAACATATATTTACAATAATTACATGTAACGTTTTTTTCAGGCTTTCCTTGACTTCATAAACCTGCTGGCGGCCATGCGGCACTTGTGACATCACGCGATGTAGCGCAATTAGGTCACGTGACCGCACAAGCCTCGTACTGCAACGTGGCCTTGCCGCCTTCCTCTTACTTCCTGTTTCCCCACCCATTGTTTCTCCTGCTCAGCTTCTATCAGACCACATTTTTCTGTCTAATGGCCCGTCAAAAGGGCAAAGTAACACCAAACCACCCGGGGAGCCGCCGCCCCAGCAAACCGAAAACCCTGTGAGCGGGACATGGTAGATCCCTCACAATAGTCGAGGGACATCGATCCAGGACCCCTTCCAGTCGTTTACTCCAGTCAA
>WHVA01000798.1:0-34736 GCA_015179125.1 Gautieria morchelliformis
CTGGGATGGCCCCCCAGCGACTCTAGACATGAAAGTGGTAATAGTCTTGACTGAATCATCAGAGATTATAAGATTGCGCCTATTGTCATAATCAACAGGTTTCAAAGCTTGTGCATTGTGAAATAGATCCAATAGTGTCTTGGGGATCCTGAATGTTGACAATGTGGTTACATCGATATGCCAGCTGATCCTCCGGTCACACTCTCACAGAACCAGAACAATACCAAAGTCAGAAATGGGGGAAGACCCAAAGTGCAGTTGGATAGCATGTCTTCACAGGTAGCGTGTCCCCAAACGTAGCGTGTCCTCACAGTAACATGTCCCCACAGGTAGCGTGTCCTCACAGGTAGCATGTCTTCACAGGTAGCGTGTCCTCACAGGTAGCGTGTCCCCACATGTAACATGTCCTCACAGGTAGCGTGTCCTCACAGGTAACATGTCCCCACACGTAGCGTGTCCTCACAGGTAGCATGTCTTCACAGGTAGCGTGTCCTCACAGGTAGCGTGTCCCCACACGTAACATGTCCTCACAGGTAGCGTGTCCGCAAACGTAGCGTGTCCTCACAGGTAATGTGTCCCCACAGGTAGTGTGTCCTCACAGGTAGCGTGTCCTCACAGGTAGCATGTCCCCACACGTAATGTGTCCTCACAGGTAGTGTGTCCCCAAACGTAATGTGTCCTCACAGGTAGCGTGTCCTCACAGGTAACGTGTAGCGTGTCCTCACAGGTAGCATGTCCCCAAACGTAGCGTGTCCTCACAGGTAATGTCCCCACAGGTAGCATGTCCTCACACATCAGGGACATGTATCAGTATCTATTTTGTGACATATATAAAATAGGGAAAGAAACCACACTTAAGCAGCTGTTCTTATTAATTTTAGCAAAGTCAGGATAATTTATTGATATCTACCTTTTGAAAAAATGTCAAAAAATGTACAGTACATTTAACCTGAAGCTGGTATTAATTTTAGCAAAGTCAGGATAATTCATTGATATCTATATTTATTTTTCAAAAAAAGATAAAAAAAACACACTACATTAAAACAGAAGTTGTTATCAACTTGAGCAAAGTCAGTATAAGTTATTGATATCCATTTGCGAAAAAATGTCAAAAATTACAGGATAGTTAAGGTGGCTGGTATTGAGGTTAGCAAGTTTGATTTATTGATGTCTATTTGCGAAAAAATATCAAAAAATGTACAGGATATGTAAGTTGGCTATTGTTAAGGTTAGCAAGTTAGGTTTATTGATAGCTATTTGCGAAAAAATATCAAAACAATGTACAGGATATTTAAGTTGGCTATTATTAAGGTTAGCAAGTTAGGTGTATTGATAGCAATTTGCGAAAAGAATTCAAAAAATATACTGGACATTGAAGCAGAAGCTGGTGTCAATTCACAGCCAAAGAAGCCCAGAGACACCCAGAGACACACAGAAAGACACCAAGACCCCAGCCAAAGCAGTAGTAAGCCCACCACAGCCAGAACACAGGAGGACACCAGTGGGGAGTGCGGTTCCGCAGCATCGCTCTCTTTATACCAAGCGAAGGGTCGTGCACGGACCACTCGCGTATGGTCGCGAACCGGTCACATGACCTGGAACGCTGCTGCGCAGCGTTTGTAGCTCGCGGCTGCGCCACTCGGCGCTGACCTAAACAGACCGGGGCTCGCGGCTGCGCCGCTCGCGTTCCGCTGACAAACTGCTGACCAAGCATTGGTCAGCAGCGCCCACAACCCACTGAGCCCGTTTCACTCTTAGACTAGGTGGATACCCGCGCTTCGCGCGGGGGTGCAAGTCAAACACCTCGGTAAGGTCAAACGCACCAGCAAGGTCAAACGCCTTGGGTAAATCAAACTTGGGATAAGTCAAACACATTCGGATAAGAAAATTTCATTCAGATAAGTAAAACACATCTTATTGATTGAAGGTAGGTAATGTTATGACCATGCTGCTCGACCAACTCTGGTACCTCCATGCCTCCTCTGGCTCTATCCCGCAACGTCCACACTTTGACCTTTTGATCCCCTTGTTCTTTACTATTCACATACTTCCCCTTTTGACTCTATTCACCGGCCTTCCCTACTTGACCCTTAGCATAGCAAGTCCAGAGCATCAGGAGGTCCATTTGTTCCACTCAACCATCTCCGCCATATCCACATATCCTCCGCACACCTCTGCACCACCTCCGCACCACCTCCGACTCTATTCCGCAACACCCGCACCATCCGCAACCCTCTACCTCGACCCTTGTGATTTCAGTACCCCTGGCCACCTCCAGATACCGGCCCCCGTACTCAACCCTGAACACAGCAAGATACCATTTCCATAATTCTGTTTCTTCTGATGCCTATTGTACTTACTTGCCTTGTTCTTTGCCATTGCACTTACCCTACCCTGCACCCCCCTTGTCATCCCATTGTTCCGCATTAGTTACTTGCCCCGTATGTCTATCCGATTCCCGCACTCTCTGGAATTTGCTTAGTACCATACCATTACCTGTTGCTTCAGCTCTTTGTATAAAACCCCCTCATGTATGTCTCCATGTCTGCAATCAGATAATCGACTTCGATACATGATTCCCTTCGCACTGTCTCCTGTTCTTAGCACAGCGAGTTTTGCTAGTCTTGTCTCCTTCCGCTCTTGACCCAAGTATAGTGTGCATAGCATGTCCTCCATGCATAGCCTCGAATATAGCATGCTTATTGTGTCCCTGGCCCACATATAACATGTCCCCAAGTATAGTGTGTGTAGCATGTCCTCCATGCATAGTGTGTCTCCACATGTTGCATATCCCCAAGTACAGTGTGCATGGCGTGTCCCACATGCATAGCATGTCCCTGGTTTGTAGCATGTCCCCAAACATAGCGTGTCCCTAAATTATAGCATGTGTGTCCCCCATGCATAGCGTGTCCACATGTGTAGCATGTCCCTACATGTAGTGTGTGCAGCATCTCCCTCAAGTATAGTGTGCAAAGTGTGTCCCCAATGCATAACATGTCCCCCAAGTATAGTGTGCATAGCATGTCCTTTGTTTGTAGCGTGTCCCCCAAGTATAGCATGTGTAGAATGTCCCTTGTTTGTAGTGTTTTCCCCTGTAGTGTGTCCCTTGTTTGTACCATGTCCCCCAAGCATAGTGTGTCCCCACATATAGTGTGCACATCCCCATGCATAGTGTGCGCCCATGCATAGCATGTGTGTCCCCATGCATAGCATGCTCGTCCCCATGCATAACATGCGTGTCTCCACGCATAACATGGGTGTCCCCAAGTATAGTGTGTGTGTCCCCATGCATAGCATGCCTGTCTCCACGCATAACATGCGTGTCCCCAAGCATAGCATGTGTGTCCCCACGCATAACATGCATGTCTCCATGCATAGCGTGCGTGTCCCCAAGCATAGTGTGCGTGTCCCCACGCATAACATTCGTGTCTCCACACATAGCATGTGTGTCCCCAAGCATAGCGTGCATGTCCCCACACATAACATGCATGTCTCCACGCATAACATGCGTGTCCCCATGCATAGTGTGTGTAGCATGCCCCTCAAGTATAGCATGCATAGCATGTCCCAATGGCATGTGTAGCATATCCCCAAGGGCCTCAAAGTGAAGCAAGCAGAGGCTGTTACTACTTATTAACTTTTAGCAAGCTCAGGGACATGTATCAATATCTATTTTGTGACATATACAGACATAAATAAAATAGTCAAGGAAACCATATTTAAGCAGCTGCTGTCATTAATTTTTAGCAAAGTCAGGATTATCTATTGTTTGAAAAAATGTCAAGAAAATGTCCAGTACATGTAAGCTGAAGCTGTTATTAATTTTAGCAAAGTTAGGGTTATCTATTTTTCGAAAATGTCAAAGAAATGCACTGTACATTTAACCTGGAGCTGTTGTCAATTTTCACAAAGTCAGGATAATTTATTGATATCTATTTGCGAAAAAATGTCAAAAAAGTACAGTATATTGAAGCAGAAGCTGTTATTAATACCCAGCCAAAGCCAGAGAAGCCCAGGGACTGACAGAGAAACCCAGAGCCATAGTAAGCCAGCCACCAGTATAGGTAAGCAGCTTTACAGTCAATAAAACAATAAAACAAACCACATTTAAAAGCAGAACCTATTGTCATTAATTTTAGAGGAAACTTATTGATGTCTATTTTCGAAAAAAAACCTGAAAAATATAGATATTACACTACAATTTTTTCACCACAGTCTGGGGATGTTATTTAAATCTATTTTCGAAAAATTTCAGAAAAATATAAAGCACATGTGACAATACAATATAATGAAAAAAAAAAAGGAACCAATGAAATTACAAACACAAATAAAATAAAATACATGGAAATGCATTAAAAAAGAGATATTACCTACCAATAGAAATCCATCCAAGCCAATAGATAGCCAGCCAAGCCAAGTCCAGCCAAGCCAATAGATAGCCAGCCAAGCCAGCCAGCTAAAGGAGGAGACACCATAGAGAGCAGACAGCAGACAGAGCAGAGCAGACAGCAGCGAGAGGAATTGCCGGTGGGCAGATTCCTGCCGTTCCATCCTTACCGTTCTGCCTTTATACCGTGCGCGCGCGTCGTGCACGGACCACGCGCGAACGGGTCACGTGACCACTGCGCAGCATTCGTTGCCAGCGCTGGGTTGAGCGCTGGAGCCCGCAGATCGGCGTGAACCGCCAGGGGCTCGCGGCTGCGCCGCTCACGCTCCCGGTTCACGCCGGTCTGCTGGTCACGTGACCGCTGCGCAGCGTTGGTGCTCGCGACTGCCCCGCTCGCCGCTGACATAATTTTTACGTAATATTATTTGTCAGCGGTGCGCCCACAACCCACCGAGGCGCTTTCATATAGTGTAACTAGGTGGGTACCCGCGCGAAGCGCGGGGGTGTAGGTCAAACGCCTCAGTAAGGTCAAACGCATCAGTAAGTCTAACACATCGGTAAGTCTAACATATAAGTAAGGTCAAGTACATTGGGGAAAATCAAAGTAATCAATTTCCATCAAGTAAAATGAAGTCAAACACATAAACCATATCAAGAGAAGTGGATATTAAAAATCAAGGAGCTCTAAGTAATACATCTTTATATACAATGTTGGTTGTGTCCAAACCCTCCTCAAGCAAGACCTTCACTCTGTTCCAATTGGTCCCCCTTGATACACCAACATACAACTGACCATGTCCAAACACTGGATATCTTAGGTCCAGCCCAACCGTTCCCAAAGACTGTCCCTGAGACTTGTTGATAGTCATTGCAAATGCCAAACGCACTGGAAACTGCCTCCTTTGCAGCACAAATGGCAACTCTCCCTCTGATGGCTTAATGATGATCCTGGGGATGAAAGCAATATTGCCTGCACATGGACCTGAGATGATCCTGACCTCCAACACTCTAATGCTTATCCTCACCAACCGCAACCTTGTCCCATTGCATAGTCCTTGCTTCTGATCCAAATTGCGCAACAGCATCAGAGGCACTCCAGGCTTGACTTCCAAGCGAGCAGGAGGAAGACAGCCCATCTCTATGGAATTCAGATACTCCACAGGATACCGATCTGCATCGTCGGATTCTTCAATGGAATTTGCACAGTGCAAGACCTGAGCATCACCTGGAAACTCCCTAAACACCATGGAATTGATCTCATTGGCCTCAGTGTTTCTGGCACAGAGGATGGCACGCTCCAAAAAGTAATTATCCTGGGCAGGGACATGATTTCCAATGCCAGGGTATATTTCCTGGATCAGATCTTCAATTCCAGGGCCACACACCATGTGAGGAGGCAGTGAGAACGTATGATCTAGTGGGAGATCCTTCCCCTGGCCCACATTCTGCAGCCATTCTGCAAACCTGGCTCTGTCAGGGTCATTTCTCACCCGCATGTTCTCTGTCAGATGGATGACCTTGATATTTGGCCACAGATATGACTTCTGAAGGGTAGCTCCCACAATATCCTCCTTGGAGCCTTTAGGGACAATTGGGAGAGTCTGCTGAAAGTCACCTCCAAAGGCGACTGTGATGCCACCAAAGGGTCTGTCAGGCTGTTCAAGGAAATCCCTCAGTGTCCTGTCAATGGCCTCTATGGCATGGCGATGCTGCATTGCAACCTCATCCCAGATGAGGAGACTGGCCTGTCTCAGCATGTCAGCCTTGTCAGAGTTCTTTTTGATGGAGGAGAGAGAGCGCTCATGGACAGGAATGGGAATTCCAAGCATGCTATGAGAGGTTGTACCCTTAGTGAGGATAAGGGCAGCCATTGCAGATGAGACTACTGCAATCACAATGAGGCTCTCCGCTCTACAGGAGTGGATTAGAGTGTTCCATGTGAATGATTTCCCAGCACCACCTGAGCCAGTGACAAAAAACATTTGTCCATCAGGTTTCCCATGAGCATCTCTGGTCAGTGCCGACCGTAATATCTGATCATGCGCAGACCTTTGCCCCTCATTCAGTTTGGGAACCTCCTCATCAGCTATGTCCCTCTCTTCAACAGGGTCATAGTCCCTCTGCTCAGCTATGAACCTGTTTCCAATGAGGGCCTCCCACTCGCCTGCCACCCGAGGCATATCATCAAAGCTGCTCAAGGACATTCCACCCTGCTGGAGGATTATTTCCAAGAGAAAGAGGCCAAAATCATAAACCTGATCGTCCTGTGGATCCTGCATACCATGTCTGATTTGGAGCTGATGTCTGAGATCATCACATATGTGCTCCCTGAAGCCATCCCATAGTCTGCCGGGGCCTGATGGATTGCAATGGCCAAGGATGGTGGCAAAGAGATGTCTGAGCTGAGCACCTGTTTTCATGCCACTGGCTTCCTGGAGACACAACCTCAACTCCTGATCATCATCCAAAAGTCCCCTTGCACGACAGGCCTCCTTGTAAGTAGCATATTGTATGCCATCCACCGACCTAAGCTCCTCAAAGGATCTAGCCCCCTTGACCACTGTGAGGAGAGTGCGCACAAAAAATCTCTCTCCTGATCTAGGGTTTGCAAAGTGAAGGCGACCAATGCTATAACCTCCTTGGCGTGGTGTCCATACCTTTTCCTGTGAGTGCCAGGTAAAATGCTCAGGAAACTCCACATAGAGCAGATCACGTCTTCAGGGTAGATATCATTGGCCTCAAAGTAAGCCATGAGCGGTGTCTTTTTTGCCTCAGCCCTTTCCAGGATGTTGTCCACATCCTGGTTGGGATCAAAGATGATTGTGTGATGGTCCTTTTCATGGACTGGCAGTGCCATGACTGCAGGCACCTGGGTGTGGATTTCCCGCTCCAGAAACCTCCAACAGGCCTCATGAGCACTGACATAGCGAGCGTCCAGGTACTGCTTAATTTCATCCTGGGTGCGACCAAACTCCATGGTGGTCCGATCATGGCCCTTGTAGAGATACTTGTGGATATACTTGATACACCTCACATTGATGGTGAGTTCAGGGTTGATGTGACACCAGAATTTGAGCAAGAGCAGAGCAGAGTATGGCACAACCCATCTGTTGTCCAGCATGTCACCTCTGACATTGTGCAGCCTTCCATCATTGCGACGACGATATTTTGGATATCCATCCTCATTCAGACTGGTTTCCTCACAGAATGGCTTTGGGAAGTTTTTCTTGCACTTGCCATTTTCCATGCAGGGTGCGTTTGGTTTCATTTGTCCACAGGGACCATGTGTCATCAGCTCACAGACCAACCGGTAGAGGACAGGGTGAGTCTCTGGATCAGGGAACTCTGCCGAAATCATTGAATCCACCTCATGTGGATGTCTGATCTTGGAATCTCTTTCAAACCAGATAAGAATATGCATGTGTGGGAGTCCCCTTTTCTGGAATTCAATGGTGTGGACGCGAGCGACGGTTTCCCCAAAAGTCCTTTCCTTGACGATCAAGTCAATGAGGTATTTCTTTTTGAGCTGGAACACCCGCGACACCAGGTCAGGTCTGTCCTGAGGAGTTTGTCCGGGCAACAATGCATCCAACACCTCCTGCCAGTTGGGATTGGCAGTCATGGTAATAAAGAGATCTGCCACACCATACTTCCTTGAAATGGCCAGAGAGTTCTGCAGGTTTTCCTGCATGTCCCGTGTCCCCCCCTGAAATGTGGCAGGCAGAATGGATCTTATGCCCAAGTTGTTTGGATCTCTGTCATTGTCATTGCGATGAAAGGCATCCATCATCTGGTTATACATCTCAGCACGGAGAGTGTGTTGATTTGTCCTGATCTACCACAGCCTGCTTTGCTCTGCAGCGGCCCAAGAGTCTACAATGTACTGCTGGAATAATTTGCCAGCGCGCAGGAGTGTTGTAGGTTCTTCTGTTCTCTGGAAGAGACGATAGGAATGGAACTGAATTTGGGTGACACGCCCACTTTGCTCACGCCCGTCTGGTAATTGGCGATAGCGAATACCAGGTTGCCACCCCAACTCTCCCCTGGGAAAGAGCAAGACATAGTGAAGAGAGGCATAGTTTGGATTCATATCGGATACCCTTCGAAAGCGTCCACCTTTGAGCTGGACAATAACATCCCTAGGTTCAGGGTTGATGCCATCTCCAGGAAGAACCACCGCAATCTCATCCGCAGTAGGGATATTATACCTCCTAGGATCCCTGTGCTCCCTGTATGTGAGCCTAGCCCGGATCTCACCATTCTGTCCCTGAGCTCTGAGCCTCTCAGCCGCTTGTCTATATATGGGAACATGAGGATTGCATAAGAGGAGCATTTCCTGCAAGTCTCCCATGATAGTTGGAGACAGACCTGGGTTACGCGTGTTCCTCTGTGCCAAAGCCAATGCTGGATCATATATATAAAGTTGGGCATACTGTATCCGCCTCCCAGGGTTAGGGATGAGAGAGCCATGAATATGATACAGTTCGCCCTGCAGCTTGAGGACATATGGACCACGACCCTCCCGAAGCAAATCTAGATCAAAGTCGGCTCCCAAGGAAGTGAATGCAAATGCAGCATTGTACTGCCTGATGTTCTTGCGAAACTGTTTGGCCTCAGGGTCCTGGCCCTCTAAGAGCCGTCTCAATGGCTGAGGGAGCACTGGCAGCTCTGGAAGCTGCACCTTTCCTTCCATACAGCAATCACCAAATCTGGGCCGCCGATTTGAGGATCTCTGCAGGCGTTCTGCCATCCAGTGTAATGCTCCACAGTCAGGGCAGGGAATAACCATGGGACCCAGATCATGACACTGCACATCTGCCTCAATTATTCTAGAGCGACCAAGTGGAACAGGAGGAGGAGGTTGCTGAGGACGCTGCCGAGGTACAGGGAGTGGCTGAGGAGGCTGAGGAGGTGCAAGGAGTGGCTGAAGAGGCTGTGGAGGTGCAGGGAGTGGCTGAGGAGGCTGAGGAGGAGCAGGGAGTGGCTGAGGAGGCTGAGGAGGTGCAGGCAGTCGCTGAAGAGGCCGCAGAAGTGCAGGGAGTAGCCGAGGCATTGGTCTTACTGCATTAGCCTGAGCCCGCAATGCTGCCACTCCTGCAGAACCTACTACAGGAGGAGGAGGAGCTGGTTGTACAGATGCACGCCTGTGCCTTCCCAAAGGCTGCAATGCAGCTGCCTGAGCACGCAAGTCTGCAATGGCTGCTGAACCTACTACAGGAGCTGGCTGTACAGGGTGTGGCCTATGTCCTCTCAGGGGCTGCCGTGGTGTGATAACTGCTAACTGAGCATGAAGGGCTGCCACCTGCTCTGTAGGACTGGGATCAGGAGCACGTGATGGTCCCGCAAGCCTTGGAGCAAGTGATGGCCCAGCAAGCCTTGGAGGATGTGATGGCCCAGCAACAGGTTGTTGAAAAGGATCAGCCGCATTGCGTCTAGGAGGAGGGTGAGGGATGGCACAAGGTGGGGGTGGTGGAGGGAGTGACTGGTCCCGATCTCTGATACGCGCTCTCCGATCAGTGTGTGGTGTCATTAACCGCTGCTCCCTCGCATGTGCACGCTCCCGCTGACGGTTACTCTCTGGAGTAGATGGATCCCTGAGAAATGCAGGCATAAGAGTAGTGAGAGAATAAAGCTGCCAATATCAGACTTACATTGCACACAGACCAAGGCAGACTCAGAAGAATTTATTTATTGATTTCTCTTTAACATAGAAACAGAAACAAAATTAACCTAAAAAACAAACATCAATGGCAAGGAAAACCCACCAGGGGCAGGGATGAGAGCCAGGAATGATGGGGAGGCAGTGAGAGGAGAAACCAGGGCTGAAAGGAAGTCAGCAAATGATCAAAAAAGCGAAAATATTCGAAGAAATCACAACAATCAAAAAGAAGATAAAAAAAAGTGAACATTAATGGAAGAAATCACGCACCAGGGGCAGTGATAACAGCCAGGCAATATGGGGAGGCAGTGATAGGAGCAACCAGGGCTGAAAGGAAGTCAGCAAATGATCAAAAAAGCGAAAATATTAGAAGAAATCACAACAATTAAAAAGAAGATAAAAAAAGTGAACATTATGTAGAGGACAGGAATTATAGGCAGTAGGAATGGACTTCTTGCTCAAAAGAATAGACTAGAAAACAATTCACTCTCTCAGTGAATTTAGTTGTCACTGTAAATATATTATACACTACCTAGAAAACAATTCACTACAGAGGATTTCTAGGTTAATAAATCGAAAGAATGCTAGACTAATTTACTTGCCTCTCTCAGTGAATTTAGTTGTCACTGAGAGAGGGGGAAACTGTTTCACTGCGCATGTACTACTACCCGGCCCTTTAGCGCCCAAGAGCTCGCGCGTCGAAGTCATTTCAGACTCCGCTGGGTGCAGCCGCTTGTGAAAGTAGAAATAACAAAATGAAATAGAGAGACAGGGAGTGAGTGGAAAATTTCGAAAATAACCAGAGAAATGGATGCATAATACAAGAACAAAATGAGAAGAAATTGAGAAACCACACAACAAATTGGATATATTATGCTTGATTTTGGTGCAGGAGCATAAATGCACCCAACACATTAATGGAAGAAATCACGCACCAGGGGCAGTGATAACAGCCAGGCAGGATGGGGAGGCAGTGATAGGAGCAACCTATGTTGAAAAGCAGTCAGAAAATGATTAAAAAAGCGAAAATAACAACAATAAAAAAGAAGATAAAAAGCGAAAATCAATGGCAAGGAAAACACACCAGGGGCAGTGATGAGAGCCAGGAAGGATGGGGAGGCAGTGAGAGGGGCAACTTATGCTGAAAAGCAGTCAGAAAATGACTAAAAAAGCGAAAATAACAACAATAAAAAAGAAGATAAAAAAGCGAAAATCAATGGCAAGGAAAACACACCAGGGGCAGTGATGAGAGCCAGGAAGGATGGGGAGGCGGTGAGAGGAGTAACCTATGCTGAAAAGCAGTCAGAAAATGAATAAAAAAGCGAAAATATTAGCAATAAAAAAGAAGATAAAAAAGCAAAAATCAATGGCAAAGAAAACCCACCAGGTGCAGTGATGAGAGCCTGGAAGGCACAGACAGAGAAAGCCAGCAAGAGGAGAGAGATAGCCAGTGGCAGACAGAGAGAGAGAGAGCCAGCATGCTGCACAGCTATGCGTTCCTGCGGAGGAACGGCAGACCGCTCGGTCTGAAGCAGCGACCGGTCGCCGGATCTGGCCAGTTGGGCGCTTGAACCGGGGCTGCTGCGCAGCGTTCTTGGCTCGCGGTTGCGCCGCTCGCGTCCGATTGGCCAGCTGACCAATGCTGACCTAAAACCTGACATAAGCGACGCCCACAACCACCCACTGAGCGTGTTTAACTCTTAGACTAGGTGGATACCCGCGCTTCGCGCGGGGGTGCAAGTCAAACGCCTCGGTAAGGTCAAATGCATCAGCAAGGTCAAACGCCTTGGGTAAATAAAACTTGGGATAAGTCAAACATATTCGGATAAGAAAACTTCTTTCAGATAAGTAAAACTCATCTTATTGATTGAAAGTAGCTCTAAGTAACACATCAAGGCAGGTAATGTTATGACCATGCTGCTTGACCAACTCTGGTACCTCCATGCCTCCTCTGGCTCAATTCCGCAACATCCACACTTTGACCGTTTCATCCCCTTGTTCTTTACTATTCACATACTTCCCCTTTTGACTCTATTCACCATCCTTCCCTACTTGACCCTTAGCATAGCAAGTCCAGAGCATCAGGAGATCCATTTGTTCCACTATCAATTAGACCCACATTCCCCTTGTTCTTTTGCCTATTGATTGTCCTTAGTTCTACCCGGCACCCCCTTGTAGTTCCTCTTGTTCCGTATTAGTTACTTTCTCCATTTATCCTAGTTACTTCTGCTTGCACTGGAATTGCTTACCTCTACCTTCTGACATGTTGTCTCAGCTCTTTGTATAAAACCCAGTCATGTGTGCCTCTGTTCAGCAATCAGATAATCGACTTTGATACGTGACTCCCTTTGCACTGTCTCCAGTTCTTAGACCTGCAAGGCCTCTGTCTCTCTGACCTCCGTCTTCCAACTCGATTTCTCATATCCAACTTAACTCAATTCTTGAACCCTTACTACTTCAGTTACAATACTCAACCTCTTCCAACTTCCAATCTCAGATCTCCAAAATAGTTAGGATGATAGTTGGGGGTGCAACATATAAGTTGAAGCTGCAGTCCTTTTAGATCCAAACCTGATACATAACAGGTAATGACTCTACACATTTCTCCCATGTCTCATGTCCCCTACCTCACATGTAGCATGTGCTCACATGTAGTGTGTCCTTAGCTGTAGTGTGTACTCACACTTTATCTGTCCTCACACGTATTGCATCCTCACATGTAGCATGTCCTCACATGTGGCATGTCCCCACATGTAGTGTGTCCCCAAGTATAGTGTGCATAGTGTGTCTCCACATGTAGCATGTCTCCATATGTAGTGTGTCCCCACATGCAGTACAGTGTGCATGGCATGTCCCACATGCATAACATGTCCCTCAAGTATTTTGTGTGTAGCATGTCCCGAAATTATAGCATGTGTGTCCCCATGCATAGCATGTCCACATGTGTAGCATGTCCCTACATATAGTGTGTGTAGCATCCCCCTCAAGTATAGTGTGCAAAGTGTGTCCCCAATGCATAACATGTCCCCCGAGTATAGTGTGCATAGCATGTCCTTTGTTTGTAGCGTGTCCCCCAAGTATAGCATGGGTAGAATGTCCCTTGTTTGTAGTGTTTTCCCCTGTAGTGTGTCCCTTGTTCGTACCATGTCCCCCAAGCATAGTGTGTCCCCACATATAGTGTGCACATCCCCATGCATAGTGTGCGTGTGCCCATGCATAGCCTGTGTGTCCCGTCCCCCAAGCATAGTGTGTCCCCACATGCAGCATGTCCCAAAGTACAGTGTGTGTGGCATGTCCCACATGCATAACATATCCCTCAAGTATTTTGTGTGTAGCGTGTCCCTGGTTTGTAGCATGTCCCCAAACGTAGCATGTCCCCAAATTATAGCATGTGTGTCCCCCATGCATAGCATGTCCCTACATGTAGTGTGTGTAGCATCTGCCTCAGGTATAGTGTGCATAGCATGTTCTTTGTTTGTAGCTTGTCCCCCAAGTATAGCATGTGTATAATGTCCCTTGTTTGTAGTGTTTTCCCCTGTAGTGTGTCCTTGTTCTTACCGTGTCCCCCAAGCATAGTGTGTCCCCACATATAGTGTGCACATCCCCATGCATAGCGTGTGTGTCCCCATGTCTCCATGCATAACGTGCGTGTCCCCATGCATAGTGTGTGTAGCATGCCCCTCAAGTATAGCATGCATAGCATGTCCCAATGGCATGTGTAGCATATCCCCAAGGGCTTCAAAGTGAAGCAAGCAGAGGCTGTTACTTGTCATTTACTTTTCACAAACTCAGGGACATGTATCAATATCTATTTTGTGACATATACAGACAAATAGTAAAGGAAGCCATATTTAAGCAGCTGCTGTCATTAATTTTAGCAAAGTCAGGATTATCTATTTTTCAAAAAATGTCAAAATGAATGTCCAGTACATTTAAGCTGAAGTTGTTATTAATTTTAGCAGAGTCAAGATTATCTATTTTTGAAAAATGTCAAAAAAGTACAGTACATTGAAGCAGAGGCTGTGATTAATGCCCAGCCAAAGCCAGAGAAGCCCTGAGACTGACAGAGAAACCCAGAGCCCAGCCAAAGCCATAGTAAGCCAGCCACCAGTATAGCCAGAGTGGCTGGTAAGTGGCTTTACAGTAAATAAAACAATAAAACAAACCACATTTAAAAGCAGAATCTCATTAATTTTAGAGGGAACTTATTGATGCCTATTTTCGAAAAAAACCTGAAAAATATTGATATTAAAATACATTTTTTTCAGCAGTCTTTAGATGTTATTTAAATCTATTTTCGAAACAAATTACCAAAATATAATGCACATGTGACAATACTATGATGAAAAAAAAAGAACTAATAAAATTACAAACACAAATAAAATAAAATACATGGCAATGCATTAAACAAAAGATATTACCTACCAATAGAAAGCCAGCCAAGAAATAGACAGGCAGCCAGCTAAAGGAGGAGACAGCAGACAGAGCAGACAGCACCCAGAGCACAGAGCAGACAGCTGACAGAGCACAGAGCAGAGAGCACAGAGCAGAGAGCAGAGAGCAGACAGAGCACATAGCAGACAGCAGACAGAGGAATCGCCGGTTGGGCAGGTTCCTGGCGTTCCCTCCTTACCGTTTGGCCTTTATACCGCGCGTGCGTGTCGTGCACGGACCACGCTCACGTATGCGTGCTCTGGTCGCGAACGGGTCATGTGACCGCTGCGCAGTGTTCTATGCGATTTGGAACGCAAACGGTCACGTGACCATGCTGTGCAGCGTTCTTGGCTCACGGGTGCGCCGCTCGCGTCTGATTGGCCAGCTGACTAATGCTGACCTAAAACCTGACATAAGCTCGACGCCCACAACCCACCGAGCTGTTTTCATATAGTGTAACTAGGTGGGTACCCGCGCTTCGCGCGGGGGTGTAGGTCAAGCGCCTTGGTAAGGTCAAATGCATCAGCAAGGTCAAGTGCATTGGGGTAAATAGGATCATGCAAAATATATCCCTGATCATATAGTATCATGAATCATGTATGCACCCATGGAACAGCCGAACATGCAGAGCTCTCTCTCGACCTCTGGGATGGGCCTCCCAGCGACTCTAGACATGAAAGTGGTAATAGTCTTGACTGAATCATCAGAGATTATAAGATTGCGCCTATTGTCATAATCCAAAGGTTTCAAAGCTTGTGCATTGTGAAATAGATCCAATAGTGATCTTGGGGATCCAGAATTTTGACAAAGTGGTTATATGGATATGCCAGCTGATCCTCCGGTGACACTCTCACAGAACCAGAAACAATACCAAAGTCAGAAATGGGGGAAGACCCAAAGTGCAGTTGGATAGCATGTCCTCACACGTAACATGTCCTCAGGTAGTGTGTCCTGTAACGTGTCCTCACAGGTAGTGTGTCCCCACACGTAACGTGTCCTCACAGGTAGCATGTCCCCACACGTAACGTGTCCCCACAGGTAGCGTGTCCCCACGTATCCCACACATAACGTGTCCCCACAGGTAGCGTGTCCCCACAGGTAGCGTGTCCCCACAGGTAGCGTGTCCCCACAGGTAGCGTGTCCCCACACGTAACGTGTACCCACTGTCCCCACGTATCCCACACGTGTCCCCACTGTCCCCACGTATCCCACACGTAACGTGTCCCCACAGGTAGCGTGTCCCCACACGTAATGTGTCCTCACAGGTAGTGTGTCCCCACACGTAACGTGTCCTCACTGTTATTTCGTTATTCCATTGCCTTGCCAAAATGGGAAGGACTGGGAGGAGTCTGCACATTAACTCGAGCGCAGGAGATGTAGGGAAAAGAACTTGAGACTGATAGTGAGAACACTGTTAACTCACTCAACTGGACTCAACAATGTGAGTGAATGGGCTAAAACCAATGATTTGTTGTAGCTAAAGTCCTAGCTACTTATACAGTGGTGAACAGGGGTAAAACCCTATGGAACATTGGATTAGGAGTGCATACATCACCAATGATGTCAATGATGATGCTATGTGCCCCTAGGTGGATAATCCATTGATGATGATGTATGCCCCTAGGAGGATAATCCATTGATGATGATGTATGCCCCTAGGAAATACCCCTCTAGAATCCAATAACACTCACAGGTAGCATGTCCTCACACGTAACGTGTCCCCACAGGTAGCGTGTCCTCAAACGTGTCCTCACATGTAATGTGTCCCCACAGGTAGCGTGTCCTCACACGTAACATGTCCTCACACGTAACGTGTCCCCACAGGTAGCGTGTCCTCACACGTAGCATGTCCTCACACATATCAGGGACATGTATCAGTATCTATTTATATAGACATAAATAAAATAGCAAAAGAAACCACATTTAAGCAGCTGTTGTCATTAATTTTAGCAAAGCCTGGATAATTTATTGATATCTACCTTTTGAAAAAATGTCAAAAAATGTACAGTACATTTACCCTGAAGCTGGTATTAATTTTAGCAAAGTCAGGATAATTCATTGATATCTATACTTATTTTTCAACAAAAGCTAAAAAAAAACACACTACATTAAAACAGAAGTTGTTATTAACTTGAGGAAAGAAGTTATTGATATTCATTTGCGAAGAAATGTCAAAAAAATGTACAGGATAGTTAAGGTGGCTGTTATTGAGGTAAGCAAGTGAGATTTATTGATGTCTATTTGCAAAAAAATATCAAAGAATGTACAGGATATATAAGTTGGCTATTGTTATGGTTAGGAAGTTAGGTTTATTGATAGCTATTTGCGAAAAAATATTGAAAAAATATACAGGCCAATGAAGCAGAAGCTGGTGTTCATTCACAGCCAAAGGCAGAGAAGCCTAGAGAAGCCCAGAGACACACAAAGACACACAGAGCCAAGCCAAAGCAATAGTAAGCCCACCAGTACAGCCAGAACACACGAAGACACCAGTGGGGAGTGCGGCTGCAGCATCGCTCTCTTTATACTGAGCGAAGGGTCGTGCACAGACCACCCTCGCGTATGGTCGCGACGAACGCGAACCGGTCATGTGACCTGGGACGCTGCTGTGCAGCGTCAATGGTCTGGGCTGGGCCTGGGCCTAGGGCTCGCGGCTGCGCCGCTCGCTCCGCTGACCTAATTTTTACGTAACATTATTAGTCAGCGGTGCGCCCACAACCCACCGTGCTCGTTTAGCTCTTAGATTAGACTAGGTGGATACCCGCGCAAAGCGCGGGGGTGCAAGTCAAACGCCTCGGTAAGGTCAAACGCCTCGGTAAGGTCAAATGCCTTGGGTAAATCAAACTTGGGATAAGTCAAACACATTCGGATAAGAAATTTTCTTTCAGATAAGTAAAATGCATCTTATTGGTTGACAGTAGCTCTAAGTAACACATCAAGGTAGATAATGTTATGACCATGCTGCTTGACCAACTCTGGTACCTCCATGCCTCCTCTGGCTCTATTCCGCAATGTCCACACTTTGACCTTTTGATCCCCTTGTTCTTTACTATTCACATACTTCCCCTTTTGACTCTATTCACCGGCCTTCCCTACTTGACCCTTAGCATAGCAAGTCCGGAGCATCAGGAGATCCATTTGTTCCACTATCAATGTTACGACTGTTCTGCTCAACCATCTCCACCATATCCACATATCCTCCGCACCACCTCTGCACCGCCTCCGCACCATCCGCAACCCTCTACCTCGACCCTTGTGATTTCAGTACCCCTGGCCACCTCCAGATACCGGCCCCCGTACTCGACCCTGAATACAGCAAGATACCATTTCCGTAATTCCGTTTCTTCCGAGGCCTATTGTACTTACTCGCCTTGTTCTTTGCCATTGTACTTACCCTACCCTGCACCCCCTTGTCATCCCATTGTTCCGCATTAGTTACTTGCCCCATATGTCTATCCGATTCTTGCACTCTCCGGAATTTGCTTAGTACCATACCATTACCTGTTGCTTCAGCTCTTTGTATAAACCCCCCTCATGTATGTCTCCGTTCCTGCAATCAGATAATCAACTTCGATACGTGATTCCCTTCGCACTGTCTCCTGTTCTTAGCACAGCGGGTTTTGCTAGTCTTGTCTCCTTCCGCTCTCAACCCTCTGTCCTCCGCCTCTTCCGCCTCTTCCGCCTCTTCCGACCTTTGTTCTCCGACCTTCGAACCTGGACTCTCAGTACTCTGTTCCTGACTTCTGCCTTCTCCGATATCCGCAAGTCAATCCCGAAATACTTAGGACGGTAGTTCATCAGGGGTGCAACACATAAGTTGAAGCCGTTGTCCTTTCCAGTTCCGACCTCTGGGAATTCCAATACGTAACAATCAATTAGACCCACATTCCCCTTGTTCTTTTGCCTATTGATTGTTCTTAGTTCTACCCAGCACCCCCTTGTAGTTCCTCTTGTTCGGTATTAGTTACTTACTCCATTTATCCTAGTTACTTTTGCTTGCACTGGAATTGCTTACCACGCATAACATGCATGTCCCCAAGCATAGCGTGTATGTCCCCATGGATAGCATGCTTGTCCCCACGCATAACATGCGTGTCCCCACGCATAACATGCGTGTCTCCACACATAGCATGTGTGTCCCCATGCATAGCCTGTCTGTCCCCAAGGATAGTGTGTCCCCACATGTGGCATGCATGTCCCCATGCATAGCATACATGTCCCCAAGCATAGGGTGCATGTCCCATGCATAAAATGTGTGTCTCCAAGCATAACATGCGTGTCACCATGCATAGCATGCATGTCCCCAAGCATAGCGTGTGTGTACCCACGCATAACATGTGTGTCTCCATGCATAACATGAGTGTCTCCACACATAGCATGCATGTCCCCAAGCATAGGGTGCATGTCTCCACACATAACATGCATGTCTCCACACATAACATGCGTGTCCCCATGCATAGTGTGTGTAGCATGCCCCTCAAGTATAGCATGCATAGCATATCCCCAAGGGCCTCAAAGTGAAGCAAGCAGAGGCTGTTACTACTTATTAACTTTTAGCAAACTCAGGGACATGTATCAATATCTATTTTGTGACATATACAGACATAAATAAAATAGTCAAGGAAACCATATTTAAGCAGCTGCTGTCATTAATTTTTAGCAAAGTCAGGATTATCTATTTTGCGAAAAAATGTCAAGAAAATGTCCAGTACATGTAAGCTGAAGCTGTTATTAATTTTAGCAAAGTTAGGATTATCTATTTTTCGAAAAATGTCAAAAAATGCACTGTACATTTAACCTGGAGCTGTTGTCAATCTTCACAAAGTCAGGATAATTTATTGATATCTATTTGCGAAAAAATGTCAAAAAAGTACAGTACATTGAAGCAGAGGCTGTGATTAATGCCCAGCCAAAGCCAGAGAAGCCCAGAGACTGACAGAGAAACCCAGAGCCCAGCCAAAGCCATAGTAAGCCAGCCACCAGTATAGCCAGAGAGGAGTGGCTGGTAAGCAGCTTTACAGTAAATAAAACAATAAAACAAACCACATTTAAATGTAGAATATATTGTCATTAATTTTAGAGGAAACTTATTGATGTCTATTTTCGAAAAAAAACCAAAAAAATATTGATATTAAAACATTTTTTTTCAGCAGTCTTGGGATGTTATTTAAATCTATTTTCGAAAAAAATCACAAAAATGTAATGCACATGTGACAATACTATATGATGAAAAAAAAAAGGAACCAATAAAATTACCAACACAAATAAAATAAAATACATGGCAATGCATTAACAAAAAGATATTACCTACCAATAGATAGCCAGCCAGCCAAAGCAATAGACATCCAGCCAGCTAAAGGAGGAGACAGCAGACAAAGCAGACAGCAGACAAAGCAGACAGCAGCCAGAGCAGACAGCAGAGAGAGGAATCGGCGGTTGGGCAGGTTCCTGGCGTTACCTCCTTACCGTTCGGCCTTTATACCGCGCGCGCGTGTCGTGCACGGACCACGCTCGCGTATGCGCGCTCTGGTCGCGAACGGGTCACGTGACCGCTGCGCGTTCTATGCTCGCGGCTGCGCCGCTCGACGCTGACCTAATTTGGAACGCAAACGGTCACGTGACCATGCTGCGCAGGGTTCTTGGCTCGCGGCTGCGCCGCTCGCGCGCTCCGCTGACAAACTAATGACCAAGCATTGGTCAGCATTGGTCAGCGCGCCCACAACCTCCCACCGAGCCGCTTTCATATAGTGTAACTAGGTGGATACCCGCGCTTCGCGCGGGGGTTCAAGTCAAACGCCTTGGTAAGGTCAAACGCATCAGCAAGGTCAAACACCTTGGGTAAATCAAACTTGGGATAAGTAAAACACATTTGGATAAGAAATTTTCTTTCAGATAAGTAAAATGCATCTTATTGATTGACAGTAGCTCTAAGTAACACATCAAGGTAGGTAATGTGACCATGCTGCTTGACCAACTCTGGTACCTCCATGCCTCCTCTGGCTCTATTCCGCAATGTCCACACTTTGACCTTTTGATCCCCTTGTTCTTTACTATTCACATACTTCCCCTTTTGACTCTATTCACCGGCCTTCCCTACTTGACCCTTAGCATAGCAAGTCCGGAGCATCAGGAGGTCCATTTGTTCCACTATCAATGTTACGACTGTTCCGCTCAACCATCTCCGCCATATCCGCATATCCTCCGCACCACCTCTGCACCGCCTCCGCACCACCTCCAACTCTATTCCGCAACATCTGCACCATCTGCAACCCTCTACCTCGACCCTTGTGATTTCAGTACCCCTGGCCACCTCCAGATACCGGCCCCCGTACTCGACCCTGAACACAGCAAGATACCATTTCCGTAATTCCGTTTCTTCCGAGGCCTATTGTACATACTCGCCTTGTTCTTTGCCATTGTACTTACCCTACCCTGCACCCCCCTTGTCATCCCATTGTTCCGCATTAGTTACTTGCCCTGTATGTCTATCCGATTCCTGCACTCTCCAGAATTTGCTTAGTACCATACCATTGCCTGTTGCTTCAGCTCTTTGTATAAACCCCCTCATGTATGTCTCTGTTCCTGCAATCAGATAATCAACTTCGATACGTGATTCCCTTCGCACTGTCTCCTGTTCTTAGCACAGCGAGTTTTGCTAGTCTTGTCTCCTTCCGCTCCCGACCCTGTGTCCTCCGCCTCTTCCGCCTCTTCTGACCTTTGTTCTCCGACCCTCGAACCTCGACTCTCAGTACTCTGTTCCCGACTTCTGCCTTCTCCGATATCTGCAAGTCAATCCCGAAATACTTAGGATGGTAGTTCATCAGGGGTGCAACACATAAGTTGAAGCTGTTGTCCCGTCCAGTTCTGACCTCCGGGAATTCCGATACGTAACAATCAATTAGACCCACATTCCCCTTGTTCTTTTGCCTATTGATTGTTCCTAGTTCTACCCGGCACCCCCTTGTAGTTCCTCTTGTTCCATATTAGTTACTTACTCCATTTATCCTAGTTACTTTTGCTTGCACTGGAATTGCTTATCTCTACCTTCTGACATGTTGTTTCAGCTCTTTGTATAAAACCCAGTCATGTGTGCCTCTATTCTGCAATCAGATAATTGACTTTGATATGTGACTCCCTTTGCACTGTTTCCTATTCTTACCACAGCAAGTACTTGCAAGGCCTCTGTCTCTCTGACCTCTGCCTTCCAACTCGATTTCTGATATCCAACTTAACTCAATTCTTGACCCCTTACCTCTAGGTGGATACCCATGCTTCACACGGGGGTGTAGGTCAAATGCATTGGGTAAATCAAACTTGGGATAAGTAAAACACATCTCATTGCAATTGAAAGTAGCTATAAGTAACACATCAAGATAGGTAATGTCTCTACACATGTCTGCATGTGCCCAAGTATAGCGTGCATAGCATGTCCTCCATGCATAGCCTCGAATATAGCATGCTTATTGTGTCCCTGGTTTGTAACATGACCCCACACATAACATGTCCCCAAGTATAGTGTGTGTAGCATGTCCTCCATGCATAGTGTGTCTCCACATGTAGCATGTCCCCAAGTACAGTGTGCATGGCGTGTCTCACATGCATAGTATGTCCCTGGTTTGTAGCATGTCCCCAAACATAGCGTGTCCCTAAATTATAGCATGTGTGTCCCCCATGCATAGCGTGTCCACATGTGTAGCATGTCCCTACATGTAGTGTGTGTAGCATCTCCCTCAAGTATAGTGTGCAAAGTGTGTCCCCAATGCATAACATGTCCCCCAAGTATAGTGTGCATAGCATGTCCTTTGTTTGTAGCGTGTCCCCCAAGTATAGCATGTGTAGAATGTCCCTTGTTTGTAGTGTTTTCCCCTGTAGTGTGTCCCTTGTTTGTACCATGTCCCCCAAGCATAGTGTGTCCCCACATATAGTGTGCACATCCCCATGCATAGCGTGCATGTCCCCAAGCATAGCGTGCATGTCCCCAAGCATAGCGTGCGTGTCCCCACGCATAACATTCGTGTCTCCATGCATACCATGAGTGTCTCCACACATAGCATGCGTGTCCCCAAGCATAGCGTGCGTGTCCCCACGCATAACATGCATGTCTCCATGCATAACATGCGTGTCCCCATGCATAGTGTGTGTAGCATGCCCCTCAAGTATAGCATGCATAGCATGTCCCAATGGCATGTGTAGCATATCCCCAAGGGCCTCAAAGTGAAGCAAGCAGAGGCTGTTACTACTTATTAACTTTTAGCAAGCTCAGGGACATGTATCAATATCTATTTTGTGACATATACAGACATAAATAAAATAGTCCAGGAAACCATATTTAAGCAGCTGTCATTAATTTTTAGCAAAGTCAGGATTATCTATTTTTTGAAAAAATTTCAAGAAAATGTCCAGTACATGTAAGCTGAAGCTGTTATTAATTTTAGCAAAGTTAGGGTTATCTATTTTTCGAAAATGTCAAAAAAATGCACTGTACATTTAACCTGGAGCTGTTGTCAATTTTCACAAAGTCAGGATAATTTATTGATATCTATTTGCGAAAAAATGTCAAAAAAGTACAGTACATTGAAGCAGAAGCTGTTATTAATGCCCAGTCAAAGCCAGAGAAGCCCAGGGACTGACAGAGAAACCCAGAGCCATAGTAAGCCAGCCACCAGTATAGGTAAGCAGCTTTACAGTCCATAAAACAATAAAACAAACCACATTTAAAAGCAGAACCTATTGTCATTAATTTTAGAGGAAACTTATTGATGTCTATTTTCAAAAAAAACCTGAAAAATATAGATATTACACTACAATTTTTTCACCACAGTCTGGGGATGTTATTTAAATCTATTTTCGAAAAAATTCAGAAAAATATAAAGCACATGTGACAATACAATATAATGAAAAAAAATCAAGGAACCAATGAAATTACAAACACAAATAAAATAAAATACATGGCAATGCATTAAAAAAGAGATATTACCTATCAATAGAAATCCAGCCAAGCCAATAGATAGCCAGCCAAGCCAAGCAAAAGATAGCTAGCCTGCCAAAGCAATAGACAGCCAGCCAGCTAAAGGAGGAGACACCATAGAGAGCAGACAGCAGACAGAGCAGAGCAGACAGGGAACAGAGCAGACAGCAGCAAGAGGAATTGCCGGTGGGCAGATTCCTGCCATTCCATCCTTACCGTTCTGCCTTTATACCGTGCGCGCGCGTCGTGCACGGACCACGCGCGAACGGGTCACGTGACCGCTGCGCAGCGTTGGTGCTCGCGGCTGCGCCGCTCGCCGCTGACATAAGTTTTACGTAATATTATTTATAAGCGGCGCCCACAACCTCCCACCGTGCTGCTTTCACCTATAGGAACTAGGTGGGTACCCGTGCTTCGCGCGGGGGTGTAGGTCAAACGCCTTGGTAAGGTCAAATGCATCAGTAAGGTCAAGTGAATCAGTAAGGTCAAGTGCATTGGGGTAAATAGGATCATGCAAAATATATCCCTGTTCATATAGTATCATGAGTCATGTATGCACCCATGGAACAGCCGAACATGCAGAGCTCTCTCTCGACCTCTGGGATGGCCCTCCCAGCGACTCTAGACATGAAAGTGGTAATGGTCTTGACTGAATCATCAGAGATTATAAGATTGCGCCTATTGTCATAATCCACAGGTTTCAAAGCTTGTGCATTGTGAAATAGATCCAATAGTGATCTTGGGGATCCTGAATTTTGACAATGGGGTTATATTGATGTGCCAGCTGATCCTCCGGTGACACTCTCACAGAACCAGAAACAATACCAAAATCAGAAACGGGGGAAGACCCAAAGTGCAGTTGGGTAGCATGTCCTCACACATAACATGTCCTCACAGGTAGCATGTCCCCCTATGTAACGTGTCCCCACCGGTAGTGTGTCCCCCACGTAACGTGCCCCCACCATTAGCGTGTCCCCCCACGTAACGTGTCCCCACCGGTAGCGTGTCCCCCACGTAACGTGTCCCCACTGGTAGCGTGTCCCCACCGGTAGTGTGTCCCCACCGGTAGCGTGTCCTCACATGTAATGCGTCCCCACTGGTAGCGTGTCCTCACATGTAACGTGTCCCCACAGGTAGGGTGTCCTCACAGGTAGGGTGTCCCCACATGTAACGTGTCCTCACACGTAATGTGTCCTCACAGGTAGCATGTCCCCACACGTAATGTGTCCCCACACATAACTCCCCACACATAACATGTCCCACACGTAACGTGTCCTCACATGTAACATGTCCTTACATGTAACGTGTCCCCACAGGTAGCGGGTCCTCACACGTAACATGTCCTCACAGGTAACATGTCCCCACAGGTAGTGTGTCCTCACACGTAACGTGTCCTCACAGGTAGCGTGTCCCCATATGTAACGTGTCCTCACAGGTAGCGTGTCCTCACACGAAAGGTGTCCCCACACGTAATGTGTCCTCACAGGTAGCATGTCCCCACACATAATGTGTCCCCACATGTAACATGTCCTCACAGGTAGCGTGTCCTCACACGTAATGTGTCCTCACAGGTAACCTGTCCCACAGGTAACCTTTCCCCACAGGTAACCTGTCCCCACAGGTAACCTGTCCCCACAGGTAACCTGTCCCCACAGGTAGCATGTCCCCACAGGTAGTGTGTCCTCACATGTAACGTGTCCTCACAGGTAGCATGTCCTCACACATATCAGGGACATGTATCAGTATCTATTTTGTGACATATATAAAATAGGAAAAGAAACCACATTTAAGCAGCTGTTGTCATTAATTTTAGCAAAGTCAGGATAATTTATTGATATCTACCTTTTGAAAAAATGTCACAAAGATGTACAGTAAAGATAAAAAAAAACACACTACATTTAGCAAAGTCAGAATAAGTTATTGATATCTATTTGCGAAAAAATATCAAAAAAATGTACAGGGTATTTAAGTTGGCTGTTATTAAGGTTAGGAAGTTAGATTTATTGATCTCTATCTGCGAAAAAATATCAAAAAAATGTACAGGATATTTAAGTTGGCTATTATTAAGGTTAGCAAGTTAGGTGTATTGATAGCAATTTACGAAGAAATATCAAAAAATATACAGGACATTGAAGCAGAAGCTGGTGTCAATTCACAGCCAAAGAAGCCCAGAGACACACAGAGACACACAGAAAGACACCCAGAGACACACAGAAAGACACCAAGACCCCAGCCAAAGCAGTAGTAAGCCCACCACAGCCAGAACACAGGAGGACACCAGTGGGGAGTGCGGTTCTGCAGCATCGCTCTCTTTATACCAAGCGAAGGGTCGTGCACGGACCACTCGCGTATGGTCGCGAACCGGTCACGTGACCTGGAACGCTGCTGCGCAGCGTTTGTAGCTCGCGGCTGCGCCGCCTGCGCGCTCCGCTGACAAACTAATGACCAAGCATTGGTCAGCGGGCCCACAACCACCCACCCCCCGCGTTTAACTCTTAGACTAGGTGGGTACCCGCGCTTCGCGCGGGGGTGCAGGTCAAACGCCTCGGTAAGGTCAAATGCATCAGTAAGGTCAAGTGCATTGGGGTAAATAGGATCATGCAAAATATATCCCTGTTCATATAGTATCATGAATGATGTATGCACCCATGGAACAGCCAAACATGCAGAGCTCTCTCTCAACCTCTGGGATGGCCCTCCCAGCGACTCTAGACATGAAAGTGGTAATGGTCTTGACTGAATCATCAGAGATTATAAGATTGCGCCCATTGTCATAATCCACAGGTTTCAAAGCTTGTGCATTGTGAAATAGATCCAATAGTGATCTTGGGGATCATGAATTTTGACAATGTGGTTATATTGATATGCCAGCTGATCCTCCGGTGACACTCTCACAGAATCAGAAACAATACCAAAATCAGAAATGGGGGAAGACCCAAAGTGCAGTTGGATAGCATGTCCTCACACATAATGTGTCCTCACACGTAACATGTCCTCACAGGTAGCATGTCCCCACACGTAACGTGTCCCAACAGGTAGCATGTCCTCACACATAACGTGTCCTCACAGGTAGTGTGTCCCCATACGTAAGGTGTCCTCACAGGTAGGGTGTCCCCACAGGTAGGGTGTCCCCACAGGTAGCATGTCCTCACATGTAATGTGTCCCCACATGTAAGGTGTCCTCACAGGTAGCGTGACCCCACACATAACATGTCCCACACATAACGTGTCCTCACATGTAACGTGTCCCCACAGATAGCGTGTCCTTACACGAAAGGTGTCCCCACACGTAATGTGTCCTCACAGGTAGCATGTCCCCACACATAATGTGTCCCCACATGTAACGTGTCCTCACAGGTAGCGTGTCCCCACAGGTAGCGTGTCCTCACACGTAATGTCCTCACATGTAATGTGTCCCCACACGTAACGTGTCCTCACAGGTAGCGTGTCCCCACACATAACATGTCCCACACATAATGTGTCCTCACAGGTAGTGTGTCCCCACAGGTAGCATGTCCTCACACGTAACATGTCCTCACAGGTAATGTGTCCCCACAGGTAGCGTGTCCTCACATGTAATGTGTCCTCACAGGTGACATGTCCCCACAGGTAGTGTGTCCTCACACGTAACGTGTCCTCACAGGTAGCGTGTCCTCACATGTAACGTGTCCTCACAGGTAGCGTGTCCCCATACGTAACGTGTCCCCACAGGTAATAGCGTGTCCCCAGAGGTAGCGTGTCCTCACACACATCAGGGACATGTATCAGTATCTATTTTGTGACATATATAAAATAGGAAAAGAAACCACATTTAAGCAGCTGTTGTCATTAATTTTAGCAGCAAAGTCAGGATAATTTATTGATATCTATATTTATTTTTTGAAAAAAGATAAAAAAAAACACACTACATTAAAACAGAAGTTGTTATTAACTTTAGCAAAGTCAGAATAAGTTATTGATATTTATTTGCGAAAAAATATCAAAAAAATATACAGGATATTTAAGTTGGCTGTTATTAAGGTTAGGAAGTTAGATTTATTGATTTCTATTTGCGAAAAAATATCAAAAAAATGTACAGGATAATTAAGTTTATTATTAAGGTTAGCAAGTTAGGTGTATTGATAGCAATTTGCGAAAAAATATCAAAAAATATACAGGACATTGAAGCAGAAGCTGGTGTCAATTCACAGCCAAAGAAGCCCAGAGACACTCAGAGACACACAGAAAGACACCAAGACCCCAGCCAAAGCAGTGGTAAGCCCACCACAGCCAGAACACAGGAGGACACCAGTGGGGAGTGCGGTTTTGCAGCATCGCTCTCTTTATACCAAGCGAAGGGTCGTGCACGGACCACCCTTGGGTATGGTCGTGAACCGGTCACGTGACCTGGAACGCTGCTGCGCAGCGTTTGTAACTCGCGGCTGTGCCGCTCGCCGCTGACCTAAACAGACCGGGGGCTCGCGGCTGCGCCGCTCCGCTGACAAACTAATGACCAAGCATTGGTCAGCAGCGCCCACAACCCACTGAGCGCGTTTAACTCTTAGACTAGGTGGATACCCTGTTACGATACGATCCGTCGTAAGGTTGACCGAGGTCGGGGACGAAACCCGAGTCAAGGTCCGAGGTTACAGGGCGAGGTTTGGATGGGGAAGTCGGAGAGGGACTTGGCTTCAGCTTATGTGCTGCGCCGACCCTACGCACGAGTCCCAACTTCGGAGGTAAACGAATAAGAGGCGAGGTTCTAGCTTAAGAGGCGAGGCGTAGAAACTAGCTAGGGATCGAAGGGACACGATAGTTGATTTTCAGACTGAGGAGTAGGAATGCATACAAGGGGGTTATATACGGACGAGGTGCAAGTCAGGGGCGAACGGATTAGTGGAGGTCAGGGCGAGGTCAGGAGACCGAGGTCAGGGCGAGGTAATATACGAATGATGCGTGATGGAGCGGAATCAGTAACTAAGGGGATACGGGCATGGGATCAAGGTCGGATATGAGTTCAAGCTCGGGATCGGGCTCGGGCACGGATAAGTATCATATGTACTCGGGCATGAATATCACAAGGCTCGGGCTCGGAAGAAGGTTCTACCGGTAAGTAGCCGGCCAAAGGCCGGGTCCTTACAGTATTCCCCCCTCATGGCCGAGACCCTCGAGGCCGTAATGTGAACAGGGTTCGCCTATCCTTGAATCTAGATCTCGGTCCGATGTTAAGTAGCTGGAAAGGCGAAGCTTAAATCGTAGCCGAGGTTGGATAAAAGGGTGGGTAGGAGGCAGCGAACCCCATTGCCAACTAATATGGTGCGCCCTCAAGCCCTCTTCAGCTCAGCCGTCGACGAGAACAGCGTGAACAACGCGTTCGACCAGACTTTGTTGTCTGAGGAGAACGGAGCCTCGGGCGAGGTTATGCCCGAGGATCGACCCAAGGTTGGCTTCCTGCAAATCGATGACACTGGTGCCATCGACATGCGGCAGCCGTGGCAGGAAGGGCCGAGTGGAAAGAAGGTGAGTACCCTTGTTGTCTAGTCATGGACGCTGCTGATTCGTCTAGTATAAGCGCATGTTATTCTCCTACCACCCGACCGACTTGTCCCTATACGGGTACAAGCTCGCCGACGGGGGACCTCGCGAGTGGCAGCTCGCGACCAAGGCCGAGGCGAGGTGCGCGCGCTGCGAAGAGCGCGACTATACGTGCCTTCGGGCCGTTAGTCTCGACTTCGGCCTCGCCGACCAGGGTGCCTGCGTGTGGTGCAGGACCCGTTCCTTGGGCTGTAGTATCGCCCAAGGTCGCCGCAGCAAGGCAACCCCAGGCAAGGGTCAGGCGGGTACAGCGAGCAAGAAGCGAGCGAGGAGCGAGGAGGCCGAGGATGGACCGAGGCCGAGGAAAGAGGCCAAGGTTCAGGACGAAGTTGCAGAGGACGACGACTCGAGTGATTGGGTCGAGAGGAACCTCGAGATGAGGGTAGAGCGGATGGAAGCGAGGTTGAGCGAGGAGAAGGGTAAGGAGACTGGGAAAGTGAGGCAGAGTGAGGAGACAGAGGTCTGGGAAGCGAGGCAGACTGAGGGGAAGGAAACCGAGGTTGGAGGTCGGAGGGCGAAAAAGGACAAGAAGACGAAAAGATCGGAGCGAAGTGCGGAGATGAGGGAGTTGATAGCGGCGGTGAGGGATGTGGGACAGAAGGTTGGCGAGGTTGGGGAGAGGGTGTGCGAGTTGCTAGGGGAGTTTAGGGCTGCGAATGACAGGATGAACAGGGCGGATGTGGAGTTCATGAGGATAAGGAGGAGGCGGAATTATTTGAAGCGGATGCAGGGGGCAGAGACTTGGCGGATTATGGGGGACATGGGGGTCTGGTGGAGCGAAGTAGTAGCAGTAATGAGGAGGAGTCAGGCGAGGGGAGCGAGGAGAGCGAGGGAGAGGATATGAGGATGGTGGAATAACTAGTAAATGGAATAATAGACTTTTCTTGGATTTTATCGATTTTGTTTTGAAGGGTTTTTGTCATCTAACTACCGGGGTCATGGGGATTAACAGGGAAAACGATCATAGAGCAGTCAAGGGGCCCGGCTTGCCCGGGTAAGATTCGTGGAAATCAGTGACCAGCTCCGAGGCATGACCGAGCTCGGAAGCGAGGATCCACGAGGTTTCTTCGTCGGTACCTTCGTAACCAGTCCACCTAACAAGGTAGAGTAATTTGCAGCTCTTGCGTCTATTATCGATCTTCGAGTCGAGGATTTCGGAAACCTCGAACTCGGGTTCGCCGTCGATAACGACTGGGGGCGGAGGCGGCTGAAATCGGTTTGGTATGGTGTTGGGCGAGGCTGGTTCGAGCATAGATACGTGGAAGACCGGATGGACTGAATGCATGTGTTCTGGAAGTCGAAGGGTGAAGGAGTGAGTACCCGCTCGGGAAATGATCTCAAAAGGACCCAAGAACTTCTCGGCGAGCTTCTTGGTAGGCCGAGTTGTTCGAAAGTACTGTGCCTTTACAAAAGCGAGGGATCCTACTTGGAAATCAGGAGCGGGCTTGCGACGAACATCGGCCGAGGCTTGGTAAGTTTTCTGAGCCTCGAGGATGGCGCGGCGAAGTTCTTGGTGAAGCTCGTCCAGGTCAACCACGAAGTCTCGGGCTCGTGCCGAGGCGAGGTCGCGCTCGGGGTGAACTGCGAGGTTCGGATGGTAGCCTTTATTGGCAAAGAATGGGGAGACGCCGGTGGTTGCGCTAGGCGCGTTGTTGTAGGCGAACTCGGCTAGGGGAAGGAGCGAAGCCCAATTGGACTGCTGATAGTTGCAATAGATCCTGAGGTACTGTTCCAAAGTTTGGTTAGCACGCTCGGTCTGACCGTCACCCTCGGGATGATATCCCGAGGTGAAATGCAACCGCATGTCCAAGGCTTTCCCTAGAGAACGCCAGAAATGCGAGACGAACTCGGAACCCCTGTCCGAGGTGACGTGCGAGGGAACTCCATGCTTTGAAAAGACATGAAGAACGAAGAGGTGAGCGAGCTCTTGCGAGGTTATCTTGTCTGTGGTTGGAATGAAGATAACCTGCTTAGTGAAGCGGTCAACAATCACTAGGATGGAGGTGAACTCGGATGAAGGGGGGAGTTGCTCAATGAAATCCATAGAGATGGAATTCCAAGGTTTCTCGGGAACAGGAAGTTGCTTGAGGAGACCATAGGGTTTGTGACGTTGTGGCTTGCTTCGCATACAAGTGGTACACGTCTTGCAATAATCCTTGACAAAGGATCTAATCCCGGCCAAGTATAGTCTCGTCGGATCAGCTCCAAGGTCTTGTTGACCCCGAAGTGTCCCGAGAGGATGTGATCGTGCTTGTATTGCAGGATGCGAAGTCGAAGGTCTTGGGCCGCTGGAACATAGGTTCGGTTGTCAAGTTTGAGAAATCCCTCGGGGTCTGTGGTCCACCTCGGGTCATTAACCAAGCCGAGGTGCGACTTGGCTATGGGGTCCGAGGGGAGGTTTGCTAGTATGTCAGCTCGGATCTGCTCGGTATCAAGCAGTGAAGCGGCTCGGAGTACGATGGGAGCGAGGTTAGTAGCTCTAAGGGACGATGCCAGCTGGTGCTGAGTAAACACTGGCCGTAGGTTCTGCGGGTTTATGGTGGCATAGTCGCTATTCCCCTCTTTAAGGTAGACGTCCCATCGTCTAGTGAGAGAGTCAGGCTTCGTTCCGAGGCGACCAGGTCGGAAGCGTATGGCGAGGTTGAACTGGGAAAGGTATTCCGACCACCGGCTTGTCGACGGGTCAAGAGCTTCGTAGTTGAAAAGTATTCGAGGTTCTTGTGATCGGTGATAACGTCAACTGGTTCGCCTGAGCCTCTAGGTAGTGTCGCCAGCGTTGAAAGGCTTCAAAAATGGCGAGGAGCTCCTTGTCGTGAACATCGTAGTTGAGCTCGGTAGAGGTGAATGTGCGGGAGTGGAAAGCGATGGGATGAAGTTCGCCTTCCGAGGTTTGTAGAGATAAGATTGCCGCTAAGGCATAATCTGATGCATCAGTCTCTACGATCAGTGGAAGGTCAGGAATCCAGTGAGTAAGGATAGGGCGGTAGTGAACGCCCTCTTCAACAGGTTGAAAGCCCGTCGACAATCCTCGGAAAAATTCCAAGGGGTACCCTTGCGGGTAAGTCGGGTGAGAGGAATGGTGATGTCGGAGTAGTTGTGAATGAAACGTCGGTAGAAGTTGGCGAAGCCGAGGAAGGATTGGATGTCGCGAACTTTGCGAGGTTCAGGCCAGTCTTGAATGACCTTTACCTTGTCATCCGCCATAGTGAGGCCCTCGGGAGAGAGTATGTAGCCGAGGAATTCAACCGAGTCGCGATGGAACTCGCATTTGTCTTCTTTGGCGAAGAGGTTGTTGAGTCGTAGTCGTCGCAAGACTTCCTTGACATGTTCAACATGTTTGGAGGGGTCACTGGAGTAGATTAGAATGTCATCCAAGTATACCACCACACAAACGTCCAAAAGGTCGGCGAACACCTCGTTCATGAATCTCTGGAAGGCAGCAGGGCCATTAGTGAGACCAAATGGCATAACCAACCATTCAAAAGACCCATAGCGAGTCCTGAAGGCGGTTTTCCATTCGTCACCCTCGGCCACCCGTACGAGGTGGTAAGCGTGACGAAGGTCAATTTTCGTATAGATGCGAGCATTCTTTGGAGCATCAAGTAAGTCAGCAATCAATGGCAATGGATACCGATCTTTTTTTGAGATTTTGTTCAAACCTCGGAAGTCGACACACAACCGAAGTGAGCCATCTTTTTTGCGAACGAACAATACCGGTGCACCATGAGGCGAGCGTGAAGGTCGGATGAAACCGATGTTTAAATGCTCGTCGATGAACTCGCGAAGTGCTTTGAGTTCGGAAGCTGAGAGAGAGTAGATGGGACCGATTGGTGGCGAGGTCCCTTCTTCGAGGTTGATTTTGATATCGTGAGGTCGGTGGGGAGCTAGAGTGTCAGCGCGTGCTTTGCTGAACACATCTGCAAATTCGTGATATTCTTCAGGAACATGTTTCTTAACGTTCTCAGGAAGCTCGGAAGAGCTTCCTCCCGATGTTGCCCCTCTGGCGAGGAGCTCAGGCGAAGCCAAATTGAGCTGAAACACTTCGGACCCTTCCAATCTAGATGCGCGCATGAAAGCGGGTGCATTGATTAGGGAAACGAGGGGTGCTTGCAACTTCGGAAGCGAGGTCGGAGGCGGGGGCGAAGATGCCGTAGGCGAGGTCGAAGTCGTAGCCGAAGCTGAGCGGGCTGACGTCGCCGGGGTCGCTGGAGTCGTTGTTAGGTCGATGGTCTTGAAATAATACTGCCCAATACCCAGTCAATCGACGGATTGTAGCGGGTGAGCCAGTTGTGGCCAAGTACCATCGAGCAACTTGAGTCGAGCGAGGTTACGTAGAAGGTAACCCATTGTTGTTCGCCGGTCGGAAAGCAAATGCAGAGGTCTAGAGCTTGGGTAATGGTAGTGTTAGTACTACCGTCAAATAGTTTCAAGGGTATAGGAGAGACAGGATAAGCAGGCATGGAGTACTTCTGGACAAATCTGGATTCAATAAAACAGTCTGAGGACCCGCAGTCAACTAATGCAACAAAAGCGACGTTGGGCAGCGAAGGCGAGGTTAGATCTACATTAAGGGAATCTTTGGACAATGAATGAGAAGCGGCGCTGAGTCTGAGCACACGGGTGAGGTTACCGCAATCCTCGGATCGTGTGGTTCCGAGGTTGCTACCTATTTTTTCACCTCCGTAATGGAGGCGAAGTCCCCTCGTTAGGGGTCTTCGTTGCCCGACCTTTAGAACCGCTACTATTGGTAGACTTGTTCTTCGGGCAGTCCTTGACGACGTGACCTTTGGTGCCGCAAAGCAGACAAAGCCTTGGTCGACCCGACGTTGGCGCTCCTCGGGAAGCAGTTTGCCATCCTTCCCGAGTTTGCTCGAAATGTCGGGCTGGCTCTTGTTGTTCGAAGAGTTGTTGTTGTTGGAACCCTTGCGCTGTTGTTAGTCTTGTTGCGGTTCTTATTGTTATTGGAACCACTGGAAGACTGGTGGTTGTTAGTGGCATTGCTACTGGTTTAGTGGTGCGTGCAGGCTGGGAGCTACGACCATTGATCATGGCGTCGTATTCTTTCGCTCCAGTAACGGCTATCGCATTCGCGGCGAGTTCTAAGCTCGGCGAGGCTGCGGAATCAGGGAAGTGAAGTAAGTCGTCCTTGATCCGTTTGGCCAAGCCTTGTAGGAAAGTGTCGGAGGGCCGCGTCGTTCCACTGAGTCCGAGTCGAAGCTCGGGCGAAGTCGATAAAGAATCGCCGGCTTGTGGTGCTCTTTCATAACGATCTTCTCGAGGTCAATCTCGGCTTGGGCGCGTTGTCGTATGGGCCGAAGTTAAGCTCGAGCTCGGCCTTGAAGCTGTCCCAGTCCTCGAGCCAATCTGGCTCGGGTTGGACTTCGCCGAGGATCGCCGGCTCGAAATATTGCAGAGCCGAGCCGGACAGGTAAGAAATAGCATACTGCACCTTTGAGGCCCCAGTCTTGAAGCGGTGGGCGATCTCTGAAGTTGAGTACACATTAGGAAGAAGGTGCGAAGCTTGGCTTGGTCAGTACCGTCATAACTATCCGGTTCCTTGACCTTGGCTCGTGCTTCGGCTCGAGGTTCGCGCGTTTGTGAACATCCGCATAAGCTCGTTGTCCTCAGGTCACGGTCTCGGGCGAAGGTTGGGAGGTCCTGATCGTTGTCAGAACTTCTGAGCCATCACTGGATCACCGAAGGGTACGAGGTTA
>WHVA01000799.1:0-34626 GCA_015179125.1 Gautieria morchelliformis
CTACTATGAACACAATATGAGCCAGTTATGAACTGGCTCGGAGTCGGTTTGAACCGATCTACGTCTCTGCAAATATGGCAGCTCCTGCTCAGTCCACCAAACCGGTTCGGAGGGTGAGCAGAACTGGAACTGAATCTGAATGAACCGATCCAAACCGAACTGTAAACAACACTAGATGATGTCAGGAGAAGCTGAGAGGTCGTCGTACAAGCGGGCTCTACTTATACTAGCTAGAGTCCTTTTGTACTCTAAAAGAGGAATAGAACAATGAGATAGAACAATGGGGTGAAATACAAAAGGGACTGTGCAAAGAGGACAATGCGCTAAGTGGACAAAGGGCCGGTGTTCGGTCAAGTATGACCGGTTTTTCAACACTAGGTGCACACCATCACACCAGGTGTGCCAGCGCTGGTACATAGCACAGATCACGATGCTGACTCTTACTGCAGCTGCAGCTGTAGGTCAAGTTTCAACTCATTGCCGCACTGTGCTTCTGGTGCTACAGCTCATTTTGCACTACATCTCGGTCGCTTGAGTGAAGTGCTTTACACTTCATCGTGGCTGCAGAGACGGCTTTTCCTGCCAGGGAAACTCAATCTGTAAGGTGGCCCTTTTCCCTGATTCGCCGGCCGGCCTGATCAATCTTAGGGATATTTCAATATTTCAACTTAGCACCCAGCTTGGCTTGTAGACTCAGGACCACAGTGTGCTAAGGCTACATTGTCAGACAATGATGTGGGCTTACTACATAGTAGACAGGCCAGTAATGGTCTACCTTGACCTCCCCACATCCGTCAGCCATCAACTGAATAAGCCGAAAGCAAAGCGATGCACATGTTGAGGAGGCCTCTGTACACCTGAAATGCATTCAGCCTCTGAGGAGGGATGGCCTTGTTTTGGAACCCTTCAAGACTTTGGTGTTATTGCTAACACTTCAATCTATCAGAACGTGTCATTTACGAGACTCAAAGAATATTAAACAATGCTGCAGCACAACTCTGGAAATAATTTAATATTTGTACCTTGGTTGCAATCCACGTAAAAACTATTCCAAGTTAATACGGATGGAAGGCAATGCATTTCTTAGCAGCACTGAACAATAAACTAAAAGAATGTAGGTTTGAGGGCACTATCAGGGTCCCAGTGTATTCCAAAATATGAGGGAATGTGCTTAGCAGGCGAGTTTATAAATGGACTGACCTGATAATCTACCAACACACTGCAATTAAACGAGAGGCAAAGAATAGAATCTAAAGCGGCTTTTACAAGTAACAGGAATTGACTTGTGAAAGATATTAACCAGGAAAATCAACTGATCAACTCTCTCGGGTATTGTGTGGGAACTGTTGCTAATGAAAAGCCTCGCGAAAAAAGGATTAAAATCGCTTTAAAACCCTATTTTCCCAGCTGATAGTAGCTAATACACGTGGCTATTGTTGGGAGAACTCTATTCAAATATTCCTTGAATTTCCTCTTATTTTTTCGCCATTTAACTTGGCTTCCCTGGCTCAAAAACTCCTTATTCTGTCAGGCAGAGTTATGAACCCACGCACGTCCACAACTCTGCCACAGCCGCTCAGTTTCAAACTCCGACCGGAGCTTCCCACGAACCGTAAACTTGGAGTTGCAGGCACTCAAGCACCTACAACTCCAGTACCTTGGCTCACTCAAACTCAGCCACTGAGACTGAATGTGTCCTCTACCGCTTACACAAGCCTGTGCAATTCAAACCCAGCTGGCACATGACTTGCATCATAGCAACCATGGCTGTGCAAGGCTGCGTACAAAGTCACACAAAGATGTACAAAGCCAAAACTAGGGTGCAGGTTTGATAAAGCCTATTGGATGAATTGATCCTCCAAACGCAACGCTACAACACCAAATAGGCCCCTTGATGTCATAGCAGCTGTGTAGGGCTGTGCAGGGCAGTGCAAGGCTGTGCAAACCAGGGAAGGTGATTGGCTATCTATTTCCAATTTCTTTGCACAAACATGCCGCAATAGTTACGAGGGTGTGTTTCAGCAGTGCAAATATTTACTTATGACATCACTTGCCTAATAGATAGAAGAACCCCATTTTATGTAATCCTGTATATTTTACAATATCAAAGGAGGCCATTCTGACCTCCTTGAATCATCCATTCTAGCAATCTAACATCTTCTATCCACGTGACCTCGTGTGACTTGCATCTTACTAAGCTGCTAATCCCAGCTAGGGTTATTCACTTACTTTAGTGTCTAATTCCTTGTTAAGTAGTTACTTTACTGCTTAGCCACTTGGACTAACCCTCCGGGTGTAATTCTACAGAGTGAGTCTGTCAATTGATAGTCTTGCCATTCGCACTCCAATACCCGAGACGATCTGATCAGTTGATTTTCCTGATTAGAGACTTTCACAAGTCACTTCTAAAACTCGTTCATCCCTCATTTTATTGCTGTGCGCTGGTAGATTATCAGGGCAGTCCATTTATAAACTCGCCTGCTAAGTACATTCCTTTATATTTTGGAATACGCTTGGACTCCGATAGTGTCCTTGAACCTACATTCTTTTAGTTTATTGTTCAGTGCTGCTAAGAAACGTATTGCCTTCCATCCGTATTAACTTGGAATAGTTTTTACACGGATTGCAACCAAGGTACAAATATTAAATTATTTCCAGAGTTGTGCTGCAGCATTGTTTAATATCCTTTGAGTCTTGTAAACGACACGTTCTGATAGATTGAAGTGTTAGCAATAACACCAAAGTCTTGAAGGGTTCCAAAACAGGTATTGGAGTGCGAATGGCAAGACTATCAATTGACAGACTCACTCTGTAGAATTACACCCGGAGGATTAGTCTAGGTGGCTAAGCAGAAAAGTATCACAACTTAACAAGGAATTAGACACTAAAGTAAGTGAATAACCCTAGCTGGGATTAGCAGCTTAGTAAGATGCAAGTCACACGAGTCACGTGTAGGATAGAAGCAGTAGATTGCTAGATTGATGATTCTAGGGGTCCAGAATGGCCTCCTTTTATATTGTAAATTACACAGGGTTATGTAAAATGGGGAGCTTCTATCTATTAGGCAAGTGATGTCATAAGTAAATATTTGCACAGCTAAAACACACCCTTGTAACTATAGTGGTGTGTTTGTGCAAGGAAATTAAGAATAGCTAGCCAATCACCTTCCCTGATTTGCACTGCTCAGCATAGCCTTACACAGCCCTGCATAGCCTTGCATAGCCCTGCATAGCCCTATGACATCAAGGGTCCTAATTCAGGGGTTGTAGCACTGAGCTTGGAGGCTCATTGTCCAATAGGATGGATTGAATATACACCCTAGTTTTGGCTCTGCATATCATTGGGCAGTCTTGCACACAGCCTTACATAGCCATGGTTGCTATGAAGCAAGTCATGTGCCTGCTGGGTTTGAACTATATTTAAGTGTACAGGCTTGTGTAAGCTGCACCGGATATTCCCAATCTCACCAGCTGAGATTGAAAGAGCCAAAGTGTCGGAGTTGTGGGTGTTTGGGGACATGCGGCTCTGAATTAGCGTGTTCGAGGATTGCTCCGGTCAGAGTTTGAAGTTGAGCGCCGATGACCAAGTTATGGACTCTCATGGGTTCATAGCCTTTGTCAAGTACAATAAAGCAGTTTTGAGCCAAGGAGGTCAGAACAATTGGCGAAAAAATGCAAGAAAATTCAAGAGTGATGGATGGGGAGGAGATGGAGGCATGTATGATCTCTATATACCAACCATTCACTGACATTTGTATCCAGTTCCTGCTTGCTCTTTTAGAGCACAATCCTGATATATACCTTGATGAGATGAAAGACCTGCTTCAGCAGCAGCATGGCATCATTATAGGTATCTCAACAATTTGGGACACATTACTGAGTTTGGCATTACGCATAAGAAGGTGCAGCTTATTGACTATTGGCACGAAGTACACTCACCCTGGCCTTCCAATAGCTGTCCAAGGCTGCAGCTGAGCGTAATGCAGTGAGCCGTGCACATTTTCAGTTTCAATTTGGTGCTGAATCACCAGATCGTCTAGTATTTATTGACGACAGCAGGATCAACTGTTGGATGACATATGGACTTTTTGGGTGGTCATATAAAGGTCAGCGTGCCAGAGCGAGCGCAAAGTTTGTGCGTGGGCCAGGGTACGTGCTTGTTTATCCATGTACCAAGCCTAACATTGCTCTTAGGTTCTCCATACTTCCGGCCCTTTCTAGCGATGGAATAATATTTTCAGATATTTGTGCGGGCACATATGATGGCCCCGCTTTCATGTGATACATCGAGCAGTTGCTTCCACATATGAACCCTTGGCCAGCATGTCAAGATTGGATTTTGGGCGTTAATATCGCATGTTAGTGGCGAATGCCCGAATAGCGTGTGCGATCTAGCGAATCGCCCAGCGAACAGTACCGAAGAGGTAAGGGATAAAAGGTAAGAGGGTTACTCGAAAGGAATTCGCCCTGATATACAGTTGTAGTGAAATAGCCCGTGGCACTTGACGATGTAACGTGCAAGGTGTCACGGAAGGGTTGTCTAAGTAGCGACAATCCCTTCGCCGGCGAAGGTGCTCCTTCAGAGCCCTTTTCCGACAGCACAGAAAATAACTCGAAGGCTAAGGTAATGAAGATGAAGTATGAGAACTCACCAGTGAGGCCTAAGTCCTCTTCTGGTCGAAGATAGAAATCTACAGAAGAAGGCTCAAGATGATAGTCACAGCGAGGTCAAGTTTGCACAAGATGGATGTATGATAATTAAACTGGAGAATATACATGCGAATGTAGACTACTTATACCGAATGCTCATATGGTGCTAGCGAATGGGAAAGAGGCCATCTGGATTCAGGATTGGATAGGGGTGCGCAGTCAGGATACATAATAGATGAAATAGACATACAATAGAATGGAAGAGGGGTGCGAACATGAAACGATGGAGAGGAAAGAAGGCGAAGGCCCCTATGTATGAAAACACGCCTTGGGACCTGCATATACACCACCCTGCACGGACTCTTCATCTGCTGGGTTGGTCCCACATGACCTATGGGTAGGATGCCCTGCGAATGCATTCTGGACATAGGAACACCCAAAGGGGGTTGAGTTGAGAAGATGATGGGACCAGTGATGAACCATCAACCCAGGTAAAGGATGTCGATTGTGTTTGATGGCGTGCCTGCTGGCGAATGATGCGAGTAGCGAAGGGTCATATGGCGAATGTGGCGAATAGCAAATGGAGCGAGGAGTGAATGGAGCGAAGACACACGAACATGGAAGAGTGGTGAAAGGGACAACAGGGATAGCTGGGTACAAGAAATAAATGAGTCATGACAGCCTGCACCTCCTTGCACTTCATGATAGGACCAGTGATGAACCAACAATCCAGGTAAAGGATGTCGATCGTGTTTGGTGGCATGGCTACTGGCAAATGATGCAAGTAGCGAATGGCCAGTTGGCGAATGTGGCGAATAGTGAATGGGGCAAGGGGTGAATGGAGCGAAGCCAAGCGAACATGGAAAAGTGGTGAAAGGGAAAACAGGGATAGCTTGGTACAAGAAATGAATGTGTCATGACAACTGTGTAGTGAAAACTTCAGCGAAGCTAATTTGTCCTGCGCTGCAGTGGTACGAGTCCCATTGAGTCCAACCTGCATGGAGGCTGCAACTGACACTATCCGAATGCATCCTGAGCATGTGGGTCTGTCATGGAGTGGGAGTTTAACAGATGATGGGTTCTATGATGGATGAGGGCTCCAACACCTGGCATGCTGGCAGGAATGATGCGAATAGCGAATGCGAAAGCAGTATGGTGATGAATATTTTGGCAAGATATTCGCTGGTTCAGGAAGTTGTTCGCTGGTTCGGGAAGTCATTCGCCTTGTGCTGAGGGATGATTCGCAGAATAAACGAATCATGACACAGCACCGCTGAGTGTATTAGTAATGGATAATTGCTCAATCCACCATCTTGCTGATGTTGTGCCAATATGTGCTGCCTGGTACATCACATTCTGTTGTTTTCTCATAAATCTTTCCAGTGGTGTGCGGCTTTACTATCTACCTCCATACTCCCCCGATTAGAACCCCATTGAGGAAGCGTTCTCCTATGTGAAGTCTGTCATTCGACGCAATGGTGCAGAATTCCGTTCCGCAGTGGATCACAAAAATATGCATCGAGTGCATTTTTTTTACACAACGCACTTGCAATGATTACGCCAGCAAAGGCACAAGGCTGGATGTGACATTCAGGTTATTTATGTACCGAAGCGTAACAAACATGTATAACAACCTTTGCTTCGAACGTGGCGTGGATGCTACCAGGACACAAGCGCAACGATGGTATGGCAACAGGAAGAAATTATCAGAAGTTAGCCAGATAAATACAATGTATCACCTATTTTCCTTCCACAAAATGCAGCACATTCTCTTCTGTCCGAGTGTCTTTCCGTTTTGAGGAGGGACAGAAGGTTGTACCTTCCTATGTACCTGTTGGTGCATCTCACTGCGCAGGGAGGGGTGGTGCTGAACCTTGCCACATGTGTGCCTCCCTTGAGTTGCATATGTATACCTGCCACATTCAGGAGGACACCATGAGAATCTGAGGCGTCATGCACATATCCGCATGAGAGCACAGGAATGCCATGTCTCAAGAGCTCTGACAGGTCCTTGTACACATGCGACAGGGAGGAGAAGAATGCCATCACACACATGCATCGGGTCAAATGCGATGCAGTGTCACAAAGGACCACAACCCTCCTTTCTCTCCTTGTGGCAGCACTGAATGCATCGACCACCTCATTGCTGCTGTAGTACAATCCCTTGCTGTTCGTGCGCTGACTCAGTCTGCTACCACGTTCACTTTGCAAGATGATGCTGTACAGCAAGACACCCACACGTGAGAGGACACACAGGGATATGTTGCTTGAGATGTCCGAGTACTGCAGTGTCACAGGGATCCTGAGGTTCAGGGCTCTCTTCCCGGGGGAGATGCGAGACCTGGACATGTTGCATGTACTTCAGAGGAGAACGGTGCAGTGCATAGGGGATGTGATAGGCATCTCTCGTGCAGAGGAGTTCATGTCGCAAATGTTGTCATGTCATGCCATCGTTGCAGGATGCACGGTCAATGCAGTGATCGACGGTCCACTAGCTTGAAGATCAACACTAATGTCCTCATCGCCGTCTGCATGGGTGACACCAGGGGCTAGTAGGATCCTGTGAGCATCAAATTCCACATATCTCGGCTCGGACACTAGGCTCAGACCCAAGCCAACGGAATTGCGACGTTCAGGGGTCATTCCGTGCAAAATACCAGGGAAGGGCAATGACTTGCGTCTGTGACGATTCTGCACTCCCGTTGCGATATTTTCAGCCTTTGCGCTTGACTCCTTCAAATTCCGCAACACATCTTCAGGGACTGATAACCGTTTGAATGTATCAAGTAGCCGACGCTGCAGAGAGTGGTTTGCCTGAGCAAGCGATTTGTTGTTAGAGATTGGGCTGTGGCATGGCATTGCGGAAGTGATCCCTAGTTCCAACATTCTCGCTGAGGCACTAAGGAGATCTCCAGAAAAGCAAGCACCAGTTTCTTCTTCCACGTGAGGTGGTCTTACTGTTCCACCATGGTTGGAACTTGATCTACTGCCCAACAGAGACTTCTTGGAGGGTTTGCCAGCAGATGATGCTAGTGTAGAGTGTGTCTGTGACCCCGAGAAGGACATAGTGATAGAATGTGTAATGAAATAGTGAAGATGAGATGGAACAGAAGGTCAATGACATGGGGTAGAAATGCTAGTGAAGTCGCGGTCCAAAGGTTCGAAGGGAGAGCGTCAGCACCAGGGGAACAATGCTCGCTTAACGAGAATTGGGTGTGTGTGTGCTTGTGGAGGAGGACTGAGCTCTGTTAGAATAAATGGGATAGTTATATCACACAGTATTCTAAGGTCTAACAATCGTCTAATTGAGCTAACTATCTGGGAGAAATAATCCATGCACCAGTAGCAATGCCTGCCCTGGAAAGCAGGCACCTGGGCCCTGGTCAGAAGAAATATTGCTATGGGACTAATAGTCCCATACAGGGACATCGGACACGATGGAAATCACAGTACATAGTCCTATCTATGGACGTACTGAATAGCTACCTCAGGAGAGAGGTACAGAGATGGCAAATGCCTTGCCAAGGCTGCTGTAGGCACACAGCACAGGACACACAAAGATTCTTTTCTATTCAATTCCCCTGACTAGCCCCACTGATTACGAACAGTATTACACGTTGAAAGGGGCTTTGTATACTGCTCCAAGGTCCCAGCTTAGATACTTGTCAGTAGGACAAGTATCCCCATCATTGTTCCTGCCCCACAGCTGTATGCAGCCTGTGGAGCATTTTCCACATTATCCTGACCCATTCACTCACTATCTTGAACACTGGTAGTCGCTACTATTTTAGTATAAGTAGTTACCATAAATGTACGAACAAAATATCCAGAAAATATCCAGAACAATCCAGAAATTGCTGTTTCACCCCCTGAAGTTACTGTAGACTTGTTTGATAGCTACAGAACTTAAATCTTGATAGTTTTCTCTAATTCTTTGTTGAGAGTCTATTATAACTGGCTACACTACACTGCTCCGAAAGCGAAAGCTTTGGACCCCTTGTTCCTCTGTTCTCACCTGTTTCTTCCTCGACTCGGTCACGTGACTTACATCAATCAGTGACGCGCTCGCTCCACAGAGCTTAGTCAGCTCGTGCATATACTGTGCACAGGGGTGCACGAAGGATTCCCATTCCCTGAGTCATCAGATATATTATTCCTAAAAAGCTCTGGGGAATAGGCTGATTCAAAACTTTCAGTAAAGGGTTTTGAAGACGGGGTGGAGGTCCGAGGCTGAGCTTGAAAAGTGGACATAGCGAGTACATCCGAAGACGCGGTGAAATTGATACATCCTGGAAAGGAACGTGTAAGAGGAGAAGTAGACAATCCTGGTGGATTTTGACTGCTCGGTGGCATCCACACTAGGTTCGAGGGGGGCGATGAATCGTTGTCGGCATAGAATATGTTATCCCGACCATGAGGAAGACCAAGCTCAAAGGTTTCTAGAAGTGCGGGTGGAAGATAGACTCTAGTAGGGAGGCTTTGGATATCCATGTTGAGCAAAGAAATATCTGAACGCGAACCTGCTCTGGGTCACGGTGGTCTCCTAATGACCTGGATATCATGTCCCTCCCTCAGGTACATACAGGAGAGGGACATCAGCACCATAGACCCGAAAAGTGCAGCGATGGTCCTTGAACTGCGCAACAGACTGGACACCATGATCAACGTCCTGTATGCCGTGGGGTACTTCCTGTCATGTCAGGGTACCTGTTGACCGACCGATGCGAGGACCAAGCTCATGTTCATGGACCAGGTTATCTGTTGTATGTGTGTGAGGTATACTTATATAAGTGAACCAGCGAACTTCTTCATGATTTTTCTAAAATAAAATCATGCGTCAATAGAGCTGTGTATACCATAGTGAATTTCTCTACTCTGAGTCTACTCTAATTAGTGGTGCTTAGCCCGTTTCGTACTGGTACTGCCTAAACTAGAAGCATACCCGTTCATACAAGACTCCAACCACTTCGTTAGAAAATTAATCTCTGCCAAAATGAATTGGAACCCATTCGCACCATAGTCGCTATGTGGAAGGGCCGCCAGATCATCCAGATCCATTGTAAGAAAATCATGTGCATCGAACTTTGCATGTATAGCAGGGAAGTCACGCCTTTCTGCACCTGTTTTGTCTGAAGTGATGTCAGCCACTTGCCAACTGAGGGATAGTGACATCCCACTAGCTTGTTGGCAGGCAGTAAAGGAGAGTGGACATGCTTCCCTGAATGATGATAGTCCGGTGAAGAAGTCGCTCTGCCAGACGGTAGATAAACAGTTCGAGACTGCACACAAGGAATGGTCTGGACAGGGACTGAAGCATCAATGATAGCTGGTATGTGCCAGTGATCCTTGCATGTATTTGTACTACTGGTGATGTTATGGTGGAAGTCTGTGAACACTGTCAACTTCGGTGGTGTCGTAGTTGACACGTTTGATATGCCAGCACACTGTGCAATAACCTGTCAGCGCAAATGTGTATATAGAAGAACAGACACACCATTGCTGAGACCCAAGCATGAACCATCTCCAGTGAGATTACAGCTGTTTCGGGTACACAAGGCGGAGTATGAAATTCATGCCGTGCAATGCCACCTGCAAAGATCACACTGTAGCTCGTCAACCGTTGAAGAATAAGACATTAATTTTGGTAGATAGTTTTTCCTGTATATTACATACAATTTCATATAAAAATTGTAGCTTATTATGAAATATTGAATTTATGGAAACTTGAGCCTATATGCATCATTGTGACCCCAAATAGCATCAATCTGGGAGGTAGCAGGCTCAAATAAAGTAAGGGTGTGCATTTAGAAAGTAAGGCCTTTCATGTATAAAGTTCTTGAACACTAATAACTAGTGTATAAGGGAAGTGGGGGGCTGCATAGTTTCCCAGTCTTTTAGCTTTCTATAAAGCAAAAATTCTAATTGAGAGAGTGTACTACATGTACATGTAATAAAATATATAATAAGCAGACACAAGTTTATACTTGCCTTGACTAATGACTTCCCATCTTGTGTGGACTACACGCAACACATCACGTGATTCACGTGACATTACATATCTTGTACTTGTACCATATGCTGTGCTTTCTGCCTGAACACCAACGGCAGCGTCAAACCTACTCTGAAGACCTTCGAAAACAAGTAATATATCAACGGTTCACGTGGGAGAAGAAGATCGACGAAATCGCGCTCTATCTGAACATGTCAAAATGTGTGGTCGAGTGCATCCTCCATCTATGGTGTACTACTGGCGAGGTTGTGTCGCAGGAACCTGGCAAGAAAGGCAAAAGGAGGAAGATCATGACTCAAGAGGAATTGGAGGCAAGTAACAGGTCTTTCTGCCATAGAATAAATGTACTCATAACTCCTTATCCTAGTTTCTTCTTCAACTTACAGAGGAGTTCCTCGACCTATATCTGGATGAGATACAGGGCGTCTGTATGGTGTGATGGTTGGAATTAGTACTATATGGGATACAATGACAGGCCTTGGCCTCATGTGCAAAAAGGTATGCCTCAATATATTCTTTTGCGTCATCCAATATAATCGGCCTCTTTGTAGCTATCCAAGGTTGCTGCCGAGCGTAATGCAAACCTTCGAAGTCTATACTGTTTCAGGATTGGTCACGAGAGTCCTGAGCATTTGGTATTTGTCGACGAGAGTCGAATTGACTGTCACACCACATATCGCCTGAATGGATGGGCTGCAAAGGGAAAAAGAGCTTCAGTAAAAGCTCACTTCGTCCGAGGGACTGGGTAAGTACCTTCTCATTTGTTCATTTGCTGCTGACTTACGCATGATCTAGTTATTCAGTCCTTCCTGCTCTCAGCGCTGAGGGTATCATATATTCCGACCTGCGTGAAGGCACCTACGATATGGACGCGTTTGTTCAGTTTATCCATGACCTGATGCCCCATATGAACCCATGGCCCCTACCACGCAGCATGCTTGTGATGGACAATTGCACCATTCATCATTCAGAAGAAGTGGCAGAACTTTGCCAGAAACAGTAAGTTTTCTTCTCCTAGTCTTCTGTATATCTCAAGGGAGGCTGAATCTTATGACAGCGGTGTCCGGCTATACTACTTACCGCCTTATCTGGAGTCAACAATGAGCCAGCCAAGGGGGAATTGACATGAGAATATCCCCTATTCAGATGTCATCATACAGTTGCTTGGAATGTACAGCGAAGGCGGATGCCAGCCAGGGTGGGGAATACCTCCCCCGTGCTACATTTTTTCCACCTCCAGCAGCGATCGCACTGACTGTGCTGGCAAATGTGACACCAACCCACCACCTGGGGATCCCTCACGCCACTCAAGGTATGTCTTCAGCGGCACAAGGGGCCTGTTTCTGTTGGATTATTGCGAGCACTAGAAGCTACTAGAAGATTAGTAAGCTTGGTCACAGGATACTTAAGTCGAGTCACCGTAGTTATATTCCTTACATGTTTGACAGAGCCCAGACAAACACCATTGTTAAACTCTCGAGGTCCAAATCCGCACCGAAAACTTAACAGTTTCCCATGTCGAGGTGGCGCGATTGCAGCAGCTTCTGAATCAGATCCTGACTCCAGCTTGGAGTCCAACGCGAACAGTAATTCTAACAAAAGGCAAAGAACTGTGGAAGAAGCAGAGAGGCAGCTTCAAAAATCAAGGGCAAGAAATGTACTTGAAGCCAAGCAGCGGAACAGCACTGCAACATGTGGAAAGAAGAGGCCAAGCACCAGGTCAGTCCTTGTGGTTCTGCTTGAGTCTGCCTCTTTGTCCAACGTCATCATCACTGTGGCGTTGTGAATGGGAGAGCTGTTTCAGTTGGAAAGCGAACTTTTACAGTAAACACCAGATGGGGTACGAAACACTGCAGATACGCAGATACCACTTAGTACAGATGACATATAGGACCTAGATATGGTTCAAAACCAGTGAAGAATACATGCCAATAAATTGATGCATGGCAATTAGTTACAGGCACAGTGCTAAGGTTACAATAGTACGTCCAAGCTAGCAAGGGACCGGACTTATGATATCAACTCAAACAGTCAAACAGATTTAAATTCACAGCAGTGAGGTGGCTGATTTTCTGGTGGTTCAACCTAGCCTGATGTATTGGCAGGGTGTTTCATCCTACGCTGTGCGGATCGATTTTACAACTTAGTTGCTTCATGACTTGACGCCTCCAGACCTACCATAAGTGGAGGCACATATATCAGAAGCACCATTTTCCATTACATGCAGAAAACACAGCCAGGCAAGTCGGCTTGCGTGCTGTACCTCAGAGGTACACGCATTTTCCAGACAACATATTATTCTTCCACTTTCAAATCGATACTCTCAGGAAACCACCCATACTCACCACAGGAGACCTGCATCTGCTTTACTTCTATCCCCTCCGCCTCCAATGTCAACCTCTCTGACAGGTTTCACCCTCCATGAGTGGACCATGGGTAGAAATCTGCCCTGCAAAGGAAACTACGTGCTGCCATGGATGATGGGACATCAGAATGAGGCCCAAAAATTTCAGGGCTGATATAGTGAGAGGAGTCATAGGTCATAGTGTTCAGTGACCCCATGCGCAAAAGCAGACAACTTGAACCGTCAGAAACATCGAGCATTGAAGATGTGAACATACCTTTAGCCAACATGCCGTGAGTGCTTTGGCATCCCCATTAATTCACAAACGACGCACATTATAAAGAAGATGTAGCGTTACTAGCTGGTATATGTTGTATGACGACAAGCCCCCAATACCTGCCATAGCTCGTAGCTTTGAGGCTGCTCCGAAAAAGAAAGACACTACTGGTAATAAACAGCCTGAGGCTTCTCAGGCTTCTAACAATAAGAGACAGCGAGGCAGGTTCTTACTGCCTTCGTCATTTGGAATCCTATTTGGGACAAGTCCCTGTAATTTCATATTTGAAATTGATTTTTTATTGATTTTCTGCTGGTTTTGGGTGCCGCACACATCATTCCTCGGAATGATTGTGTTTTCGACTCCACGTAATTTGATATTTAAGGTCTGAATTTTTAGGAAAATTATGGTATTTTATTATTATCTGACTATTTAGTTTTGAGGTAGACGGCCTGCTCGCCGTCTGCAATGATGAGCACGGGATTGGCACTTACACCACCTAATTCTATATTCAAGGTCCCTGAATTCCTAAGAAAATTATGGTATTTTTTTATTATCTGGCTATTTATTTATGAAGTAGACGGCCTGCTCACTGTTGCAGACAGCGAGCACAGGATCAGCGCTTAGGACGGAATGACAAACTAAACCATATTCGTGTCACGCACAATCCTGAGTTCGAAGGAAAAACTGATTAGATTACTATCTACTCGGTGAGTATCTAGCACTACGCACCTGAGTTCGAAGGGAAAACTGATAGGGTTTCCCTTCGAACTCAGACTACCATATTGGGTGACTGCATCACGTGATCTCGCATGAGTAGCATGCGAGTAACACACCCCCCTGATGCAGTCAATGTCAGAAGAGTCCCATAGTGCGTCTATGTCGTTCGACCAACTTGCGAGGTAGTGCTTTGGTCAGTAGGTCCGCCAGCATACTGTTCGTGGGTACATAACCGATCTGGATGATTTTATGAGCAACCTTTTCTCGCAGCCAGAAGTAACAGATATCCAGGTGCTTCATGTGTCCATGATGCTTGGGATTTTTTTTGGCAACAGATAGAGCAGATTGATTATCAATGAACAGGTGAGATGGTCCTTCAACTCTTGAATCGAGCTCATCCAATAGGCTTCGCAACCAGACGATCTTGGTTCCTGCCAGGACTGATGCGACGAACTTGGCCTCGGTTGTGGATAAGGTGATTATGTTCTGCAACTTGCTGGCCCAGCTGACAGCTCCGGTCCCAACTTTTGTGAGGAACCCGGAGGTTGATCGACCGTTGTTGGGATTTCCTCCGTGATCAGCGTCAGTCCATGTCTGGAACGATTTAATTGATGGATCGGGTGTGTAGGTGAGTGCCAGATCGATCGTCCCTTTCAGGTAGCGTAGGAGGTGTTTCACCACTGTCCAATGTGCCGGGCCTGGATTTGAGTTGAATCATGTGAGGCGTCCGACAGCATAGGCAATGTCAGGACGAGTCGCAATGGCTAAGTAATTCAGCGCTCCGACTGCATTTAGGTAGGGCACATCCCTCATTTCCTCTATCTCTTCTGGTGTTGATGGTCCCATGGCAGTACTGAATACTGAGAGCCATCCTGCCGGACCTGTGGGTGCTTGGGTGACCATAAGTCCGAAAATGCGGCCACCGCCGAGGTGCCTGGCGGAGTTTGAAATAGAGCGCCCGGAACAGAGTTGTGGGTGCTAGAGGATCCACAACTCTGTAATGACAGAAAAATGGTAGTTTGAGCCATGGAGGCTTCGGAAAAATAAGGAAAAATATAGGATGACTAGAGGAATGTTTGAAAAGCCTTTCCCCAGTTATTCCTGTATGCTGTTAATTCTTCAAAGGTGTTTTTACATGTTGTCAAGACAAATAGAAAGGACTAGGGCTGGTTGAGCAGCCTTCCTTGGCTGGTTGAACAGCCATTCCCCTACAGTCTCCCCCCAGCGACCCTCTTGCCTAGCTAACAGAGCCCAATCATTGGAGATGGCTCCCCTGCAAAGGGTGCAAAGGTTGTGGTCTGCCCAGCGGCGCTCTGCTGGACACGGCGGCCTGCGGCTTCGCTCACAGGCAGCTTGGCTAATGTTGGAAGCTCGGTATAAAATTTACATAAGTTTACACATGCAGATATTCCAATGTTCATGGACACTAGTGGGGCAGTAAGCTTCTCATCCATCGTCGTCGACTCCTTAGACTTCCTTCTCCATTGTGCGCAGTGGTATTCTTGTTCATGTCATCTCTCAGCTCCTGCTTGAGCTTCTGGAACACCAAGCAGTGGCATCCTGTCTAACAGTCTAATGTGTTGTCAGGCTGACGTCTCATGCTCACCTGTTGCTTGTTGTCTACCATTTGTACATCTCCAAATGCTTGCCAGTTGCAAGATTCCATATTCGGAAGTGATACCATGCCACCTCCATTCAAATGACATACCATGGCTTAAGGATTTCTTCCAACTTTCCCATAGAAAGCTACGTGGGCACATCCCTAGACTTCTATACATACTCTAAAAGCCGCCAGTAGACCCCAGGCCACAATGTCAGCTGGGGCGTTGAACAATGGTACCAGGACCGTGTTACACCCTCACCTAGGGCGATGCACACACCCACCCTAGCCCAGTCAAGGCTAGATAGTCAAGGACGGATGCAGCAGAGACCAGTCAGTGACCAGGCAAAACAAAAACAAAAAGAGCTTGCAAGGCCGACGGATCCAGTATCTGAGAAGAAGGCCCCTGTCAGCTGGCCCACCACCAGAGGATCAGCTATGGAGAAGGAAGCCCTAACACATGAGATGATGAGGGACCTGCCGGATCAGGAGATAACAGGCGTAGAAGAAGGTAAGCTCTACTTAGAGCGCACGTTGCTAACCGTACCGGGAGCACCATGGACAATCAATGCCATGTCCATGGCCATCCTACAGGTCACACAGTACAAGGGAATCACCTGGCAGATGGCTAATGCCGTCAGAGCCATAGTGTTCATGCTGGAACAGCTAGATGATGATGCCAAAGGAGACAAAATTGCCAGCTGTGTGAGGGATCAACTCACGGCAGAGAACAATGCCCTCACAGCAAAAATCAGCGATGCTGCCACGTTAATCGACAGAGCTGCGGCAGTGATAGAATCAGCAGCCCACACCTCTCAGAAGATAGCAGAAGACATGGCAATGGTGATGCTGACCATCCAAGCCGCATCGTCGCAGGTCACCACGATGGCTTCACAACTCAGTGAAACCACGACCATGTACAGAGACACTGTGAAAGGGTAGCGACACTGCCTCAGCCCATGCCTCCTGCCATCGTGACTGCACCCACCCTCCATGCGAGAGTCCGTGCAAGAGAAGGGGTCAGCTCCTAGTCGATGCTGCAAGCGTCGGCGCCCAGATTCTCACTGAGTTGGACAATGTGGGCCTGGCCAGGAAGGCGAATGAGGTCCTAGGAGCCATGGATGTGGAGACCACACACTTGGTTATCAGCGTGATAAGACTGAACAACAGCGGGGGTCCTGTTTGAACTTGACTCCGAAGAGATGGCCACATGGATCAACAAGGCTCAGCACAGAATTTGGTTCACAGAAGCCCTAGCACCCGACACAAGAATCGAGACCAGGCTAGTTTTACAGTTCATCCCCCTGCACTTTGGCCCAGACCAGGACAATGAACCCAGGCACATTGAAATCACCAACAGGCTCCCCCACGGCACTATTGACAGGGCCAAGTGGCTCAAGCCGGTCTCCCGGCAGTTGCCCAGCCAGATGAGTGGGCATGCTCTCATCACTTTCACCAGCATGGAAGTAGCAAACAAGGCCCTCACTAATGGGCTGTCATCTGTCAGAAGAGTCTATGTGGAGAAATGCAAAAAGGAGCCCACACGCTGCTTGAAATGCCATGGGTGGAGTCACCTGTCCTACGTGTGCTTTCAACACCTGTGGTACCTGTGGAGGCAGACACAGGACGACAACCTGCACTAGCACCAATAGACTACACTGCGTCTCCTGTAACACCAACACCCACACCAGCTGGGACAGGGCTTGTCCCTCGTTTGTGCACAGATGTGAAGACATGGACAACAGGCTACCGGAGAATCTCATGACTTACTTCCCCATGGTGGAGCCATGGACGCATGTGACACAACTGCCTAGGATAGCCGCCCCCACACTGGTGCTTCCACCAGCGGTTGGGCCCCTGCTATAGAAGGGTGGAGAATGGTGCAACACCGCAGAGGCATGCACAGACAGACCAAACTCCCATTCAGGCCAATGCAAGGGCAACCTTCAGCCCACTGTAGACCATCAGCCTCCCAACAGTGGGCCAGCCCTGTCACTCTGCCAAACTGGATTAAACTAGGCTCTCCGCCTCCATGGGGTGATGTGAATGAGAATACAGGTAGGACTGTTACATCATTGGAGTCTGTGTAAGATAACTGTGTCCATGTGTTGGTGTTGAGCAGTGTGTTGATGAAGATAATTGAGTGCTTCGCAGAAGTGTCAGTCAGGTGATATAGTACATGCCAGTGTATATGTAGTTGGCCTTGGTGTTGCCTAGAGCATTGATGTAGGTGTCAAGATTGGATTTTAGGCATTAATATCATGTATTAGTGAACACAGTGAATGCCCAAATGGCTTGTGCAATGAATTGTGTAGTTTGGCGAATAAGATGCACGAATAAATGTTTAGAAGGTAAGAGGGCTGCCTGAATGGAGCTCGCCCTATCTACAGTCATAGCAAAATATCCCGTGATACTTGACGATGTAACATACAAGGTCTCACAGAAAGGTTGTCTAGTAGTGACAATCCTTTCGCCGGTGAAGGTACTCCTTCAGAGTCCTTTGCCAACAGCACCAACAATGATATGAAGACTAGAGTAGTGAAGGTGAAGTACGAAAACTCACCAGTGGTGCTTAAGTCCTTTTCTGGTCTAAGGGAGTAGTCTATAGAAGAGGGCTCAAGACGATAGTCACAGTGAGGTCAAGTTTTGCACAAGATAGACGTATGATAATTGAACTGCAGAATATACATGCGAACGTAAACTACTTATACCGAATGCTCATATGATAACAGCGAATAGGAAAGAGGCCGTCATGAGTCAGGGTTGGATAGGGGTGCGCAGTCAGGATACAAATAGATGAAACATATATACAATGGAAATAGGGAGGAGTGCGAATGTGAAACAATGGGGGGAGAGAGGACAAAGGTACCTATGTAAGAAAACATGCCTTGAGACCTGCATACATGTTACCCTGCACGGACTCTTGGCCTGCTGGGTTGATCCCATATGATCTACGGATAGGACATCCCGCGAATGCATCCCAGCCATAGGAACACCCAAAGGGGGTTGAGTCAGGAAGATGATGGGGCCAGTGATGAACCATCACGCCGGGTAAAGGATGTCAATCGTGTTTTGATGGCGTGCCTGCTGGCGAATGATGCGAGTAGTGAATGGCCGTTCGGCGAATTCGGTGAAGAGCGAATGGAGCGAACGTAAGGTGGAGGGATAGAAGGGAAAATGGAGGTAACTGGATGCAGGAATAAATGAGTCATGACAGTAGGGTTCTTGCAATAACAAGATGTCCCAGTCCTTGTGAATTGGTGAGTTAATAAGATCATAATGTGCTTTGTCAGTTTTGTTTAGGTTTTGTTGGTAGATCCTCAGTCTCTTTGGCAATGGTTCTATCCTATAAGGCATAGAATCAAGCACCCCCATGGGAAAATGACAATCTTCAGCATCTATAATGACTGCACGCACTTGTCAAGATTGGATTTTAGGTGTTAATATCGTGTATTAGTGAACACAACAAATGCCCGAATGGCTTGTGCAACGAAGTGTGTAGTTCATTGAATAAGATGAACCAATAAATGTTCAGAAGGTAAGAGGGCTGCCCCAACAGAGCTCGCCCTATCTACAGTCATAACAAAATAGCCCGTGATACTTGACGATGTAACATACAAGCCATCGCAGAAAGGTTGTTTAGTAGTAACAATCCTTTTGCCGGCGAAGGTGCTCCTTCAGAGCCCTTTGCCGACAGCACCGACAATGGTATGAAGGCTAAGGTAGTGAAGGTGAAGTACGAAAACTCACCAGTGGTGCTTAAGTCCCCCTCTGGTCTAAGATAGTAGTCTATAGAAGAGGGCTCAAGACGATGGTCACAGTGAGGTCAAGTTTTGCACAAGATAGACATATGATAATTGAACTGGGGAATATACATGTGAATGTAAACTACTTATACCGAATGCTCATATGATGCTAGTGAATAGGAAAGAGGCCATATTGAGTCAGGGTTGGATAGGGGTGTGCAGTCAGGATACAAATAGGTGAAACACATACAATGGAAGAAGGGATGAATGCGAACATGAAACAATGGAGGGAGAGAGGATGAAGGTACCTATGTACAAAAACACGCCTTGAGATCTGCATACATGTTACCCTGCACGGACTCTTGGTATGCTGGGTTGATCCCACACGATCTACAGGTAGGACGTCCCACGAATGCATTCCGGCCATAGGAACACCCAAAGGGGGTTGAGTCAGGAAGATGATGGGGCCAGTGATGAACCATCAGGCCAGGTAAAGGATGTCGATCACGTTTGATGGCATGCCTACTGGCGAATGATGTGAGTAGCGAATAACTGTTTGGAGAATTTGGCGAAGAGCAAATGTAGCAAACATAGAGGTGGAGTGTTGAAAGGGAAAATGGGGTTACTGGATACAAGAAATAAATGAGTCATAACAGCACTCAGACACCATCCAGCACCTCAAATGCTACATTGAAATGGGGTGACACAACATCATTCAACATGAAACCAACTCAATGCTGTGGGGTGGAGACTTCAACCACCATCATCCTATGTGGGATGAAGAAAGGAACCACCACCTCTATGGTGGTGGCCACAATGGAGGCGGAAAAGCTGATCTCTATAGTAGCAGACTTCAACATGGTCATGGCATTACCAAAGCAAATACCAACCCTCCAATCAATCTCCACCAAAAACTGGACCAGAGTAGACAACATATTCTGCACTGACAACCTGGCCAACTCAATAATCAAGTGTGACACCAATCCACACATGCAGGGACCAGGCACTGATCATGTCCCCATCCACACAGTGCTTGACATCGAGATGGTGCTTGACCCACCCGTGCCCTTCTGCAACTTCAGAACCGTTGACTGGGGGCACTTCAAGGAGCAACTTGAAGCAGGACTAGAAGACCTTCCAGATGCAAAGGAGCTCAAAATGGTGGAAGAGTTTGACAGGGTGGTGGGTGTGCTAACAGCAGCCATTCAAGACACCATAGAGATCACAGTCCTCCTTTTGAAGCCTGTCCCACACCCGTGAAGGTGGTGGAGCAAAGAGTTGTTGGACTTCAAGAAGAGGAAAAATAGGCTAAATAATCAATCTTATATTTACCATGCAGTAGCTGACCACTCCTCCCACAAGGAACTCCAACAGGCCAACGAGGATTATGGGAATGTGATAAAAGACACCAAGAGACAACACTGGATTGACTATCCGGAAGACCTTGATGATGACCTGCTATGGTCGGCAAACAAATACTTGTTAAACCCTGCTACAGATGGGGAAAGTTAAGAATACTGTCATTGGAAACAGTGAGCTCAGATGGCAGGACTCATTGAGTGGATGTCAGGGGACACCCTGTTTTCCAGCTCCGACACCACCCTGAGTTCTGCTTCCATCTCCGACTCCACTTTCAGAAATGGTTCCGCTTCTGGTGGAACTCTCACCAGTCCTGTTTGCTTTGCCAATTCCACTCCACTCTCCAACTTCTGCCTTCGGAACAGTGTCAGGAGTGAAGTGATTTGCATAGTCTGTGACATCAAGGGTTGGTCAAGGGTCAGGGGTCAGGGCAATGCAGGGTTGATGGCAAGTGCCAAGTGTTGTCCCTGGCTGCGGACTAGCATAGTATAATACGGGCTCGCTGACATTGGGGTCCTTAGACTTTTCTCTTTGGATTTCCCCTTGTTAGGTGAAAGTCCTCTCTCTTGTGTATTCTGTTCATTTATATGTATACTTCGGATTTCCCCTTGTCAGTTGTGTGGTAGTGGGACCTCCACAGCCAGCTAGGGTTGCTGTAAGGACCCGGCCTTTGGCAGGTTACTTACCAGTACAACCTTTTTTCTGAGCCCGAGCCTTGTGATATTCGTGCCCGAGTCCTGTGATTCTAAGCCTGAGCCCGAGCTCATATCCAAGCTTGATTCCATGCCCGAGTCCCCTTAGTTACCTATCCCGTTCCATCACGCATCATTAGTATATTGACCTCGCCCTGATTCCCCCGTATATGCTCGCCCCTGACCATTACTCTTGCTCATATATAAACCCCTTGTATGCATTCCTACTCTTCAGTTTGAAAATCAACTATCGTACCCTTTGATCCTTAGCTAGTTTCTAAGTCCTCGCCTCTTCAGCCCAAATCTCACCTCTTATTCATTTATCTCCGAAGTTGGGACTCGTACATAGGGCCGGCGCAGCACATAAGCTGAAGCCAAGTCCCACTCTGACCTCCCCATCTGAACCTCGCTCTGTAACCTCGGACCTTACCTCGGGTTTCGCTCCCGAGCTCGGTCAGCCTTACAAAGGATCGTATCGTAACAGTATTTTCAGACTGCTTACACCCTACATATCCCTTTTCTTCACTATGTCCATGATGACCCGTTCCCGCACCATATGGGGTATCTCAGAACAACGATGTTTCTCCGAGGCCCCCAACGATTCACCACCATCCCTGGGCATACCCCTCGCAGACCCAGCCGATCCTAGTAATAAAGGCAAAGGTAGGGCTAACCCCGGTGACCCTTCAGGTGATCCAGGTGATGGCTCTGGAGGTTCTGACAATGATTGAGACCTCCCAAATGTACCACCGGAAGACCTCGGTGACCTCGAGGACAACGAGCTAATGCATCGAGTATTCATAAACCTCACTAAACCTCGCAAACCCAAAGCTCGAGCCAAGGTCAAGGAGCCAGACACTTATGATGGTACTGACCAGGCCAAGCTTCGCACCTTCTTCCTCCAATGCATACTCAACTTCAGAGATCACTCCTTGGCTTCAAGACTGGGGCATGGTAAATAGCAACAGCTAAGTCACTGGGCGCCATCTGCACAATCTACAATCCCCAAAAGAAAGAAAGTCAGCGATAGACTCTTCTCGTGCCGACATCTCCGGGACGCTTCGGACGGACGAAACGAACATGCTTGTAATGGCGAACGCTTCAAATGAACCGAACCGGCCCTCGAAAGGAGGGTGCGTTTGAAATGGCGCGTGCATTCCCTCTTTCGAGCATGCTCGGGATCGAGGAAATAGAATAGCTGGAACAATCATCCCGGACAGACGTAGTCGATGCAAATCAAATCATGCGCTCACTCACCAAATGTCCAGCTCCCTCCACGCGCGTGACAGATGCCATCTTGCGGCCCGTGTTCGCGTCCGTTACGCGGTCCTTAATTCTGCGATCACTGGCGCACGTCGCGTTGCTCAGTTTACACATTCTTCGGCAACACCACATGAACGGGATGAGGAAGGAATCACAGCACACGCGCAAAAGGGAGGGAAACGGAACGAGGAAAGCAAAAAACAAACGGGAATAGGCAAGGGACATACAGAGCATCGTCTATCGCCCCCCATATTACATGCACAGGGACGCGTGCACAGAGCATGGGGAGGAAGTCGTATATGCGTCGTGAGCTCACGCCATCACGGTAACAGGCCTGTAGGATGTGGGGTACATTTTTTTTGCAGGAGGAGGAAGGTGAGTGTGTGGCATTACATAAGGAAGAGATTGAGAAAAGGGGATCATTTATTGGAGGAAAGAGCGGAGGTGTGTTGGGGACGTACCGCTTCCTGGACCTTGGTACATTTAAGCGTTACACCTTCCTTGTCTGGGTATGTCGACGTCGGTAGAGGTCTGAATCCATATTTCTACACAATAGTGAGCTTCCTCGCACGACTGGGATTGGAGAGACGTAAGGAAGACGGACCAAATAAGCTTCTAGCACCTGCTCATCCCACTTCTTAAAGGACCGGCGTGATCTAAGGTATTTAGAGGCGTCTTCAAGGCTCGGCCAGACGTCCCTCCTTGTCTCTGTTGCTGATACCAGCGTCTGGGATACACGCATCATGGGGTCCGTATTTGTTATGTCCGTCGGCGCGAGCATCGGCTCGCACAGGACGAGGTGAGAGAAACGTGGGGAATGTGGGTATGTTTGGGTGAGGCACCTAGGCAAATCAAATACAATAAGTGATATCAGGTGAAATATAATGAAGTAGACTAAAGGCAAAGGAGGATGCACACAGAGATATAGCCCCCATAGAATGGCCGATACCTATGAGTTTGTGGCCGCCCACAGTAAAGTTCAGGCGGGGGTTGGGGTTGTCCGCTAGGAAGAGGTAGAGGATATGGGCGTATTCGGACCACGAGACTGTGCAGTTGTGAGTAGGTGAATTGTGCGCGTGAATTGAGTAGGTGGGGGGTGTTTAGGGAGAGTGCAGGTAACTCGAAGGAAGAGACAAAGCACTCACACACAAGATCATAACCCCCCGCTGTAATACCGCATCATTAAGAACCGCGCCGTCCCCGTGGTTTGGGCACTCCACAGACCAGGCTTCGCGGAAGGCAAGCGCACTACCACTGCTGTCCGAGTACTGTTCCGGTTCCGGTTCCCGCCCATGCCCTCGGGAGAGCTCAAACAACCGTTCAAGCGTAGGCTCCCACTGCTCGCCATGGAAACCGGTGCCGTGTGCGAGGATCGCGGTGTAGCCATCATTGGGAACAGGTGGGTCGGAGAACCCGTCAGTGTACTGGTATCGCTTAGCGCACACGACGAGCGGGTAATTAGGGCGCCAGTCGAAGGTATGAGATTCAACGAGGAAAGGCATGCAGACAGGCGTGGGGGCAATGTTCAATCTCGAGCTTCAAGCCAAGGTTCAATTAAGCTTCGAGGTAGGGTTCAAATTCAATCAAGCTTCAAGTTGGAACGGGATATTGCACAAGCCTAGCAGCCACCACGTACCTTGCACCTTACAGCGACTTCGGAGATCTGATGCCTGATGATAAGCGTGACGAGCTTGTCACACAGAATATGATCGGATGATCGGAAACCCGTCAGGGCCTTCGATGTCCAGGCCTTCGACGTCTTTTCATAACAGTTTTGATTGGCTGGCTTTCTCACTGCGCGTTCTCGTGACAACTCTGCCACACCATATCCTTGATCCATATCCCCTTTCTAGCCCCTTCGACGTTCCACTGATTCTTTACGCTTACCGTGCGTATTCGTTGTGCTAGGCTGGGGTTCGCTGCGAAATTGCCTTATGTCTCTGTCCGAAATATGCCAATTGTCACTTTATTGCTCGGTTGCGAAATGAGATTCTGAAGCTACTTCCTGTCTCCTTATCTCGGATTTGCATCCGGTACAAAGGAGTCTCGGTGTCGTCTGATGAAGAATTTCCTGCTGGCTTCGTATTGCTGGTTTGGAACTCGTACTTGATTGTTACCAGCCCGACTATCTGGATAGGCACCCTTTTCGGAGGCAGGGCCGTCCAACGCACCGGTATTTATCGTTTATTCAGTTTCGCCACAACATTATTTGATCTCAGAAATTAGGTTGAGCTTTCATGGTCACAGTGTTAACGGATGCCATTTTAGAGGTTGTTGTTTTTGTGTTCTATGAATGCACATATAATAACATCTTGTGGAGGGCGGTCTTACTTCGCGATTTTCGAAAGAATGAGAAAAAGACATACGCTTGCGTTATATTATCCGATTCGTGTCTAGTGCTGCACGGTGGAACCAGAATGATACTACCAATGGGTTGTTGAGATACAGGATCTCCCAGAGAGATCAATGACGGCGAGAGGATAATTCGGTCCCCGTCTACTTATATGCCGCGAAATTTGGTATGCCACCTTCTACCTATCTCAGGATTCGACTTGTGTCCTTAATCCTCTATTAGGCCAAGTTTTCACGGGAAGGGCGCCAAACTCTATTAGCCGCCCTTTCGTCAAACGCGGTGAGTTTGATTTGCAAACATAGCTGACATCGCCGTTACCGGCACGAGTTGCGATTATTCTCAACCTTATCCTTAAATACATATCAGCGTCTCTTCCACCAGCACTGCATCTAGCTGTGCGAGGAATCCGAGGCCCTCTTGACCACACATCCCCCGCCCCCCCACAATCGTCTCAGATTACGTGCTCCCAAGAACCCGAATATTTCTTGATGTGCCATGGCCTAACTCGTACTCGTGTTACAACGTTACTCCCTCGGCATGTCCGCTTCCCCGCCTCTGGCATTCCACCGCCAAATATCGACCCTCAACGTCTGGAACGTACGGCAAATTAGGTTCAGATTCCACGAACGACACTCCGACCCGTCTGAATCCCCCATGTCGACATGGTCATCCCTACACTGGCGTCCCCGCTCCCTTTTCCCTTATTCGCTCGTCTGCCCCCGTATACCAAATATCGACGCTCTTGCTCTTGCGGAACCCCCCTCGCCCCTCCCATCACAATTCTCTCACGTTGTAGATGGAAATATACATGATAATGGGGCTTGAACCGCATCTTGCCGCGTGGCTGGCATCCCCGAGCCGTCTGTTTGATGCGCCAAAAGGGAACTGTGGACATCATATCTGAATATCTAAATATTATGTCCCGTCTGTGACAATCACGCATGCATGCCACTCCTGCCACTCGTGAGCAGATTAAAAGGATACGATAATACAGGCGAAGAGATCGACACCACATAGAAAGCACCTTTCCGGCCTCGTTTGAGTGGTGTTATGGCCTTTCCTCCCTGTGAGTTCAGCCTGGGTTGTGGCGTTGCCTAGCCGTTTAATACGTCTGTTGGCAGTTAACCCCCCTCGATCTTCTCAAGGAAACGAGCAGTGTACGTGTAACACGTCGTGGGCTCTTGTTGCTTGCAGTTTTTGACAGTGCTCATCCCACAGCCACACCTATCTATAATGGCAACTGCATCGTTACGGCTAAGGGTCAATATCACTACCTTCCGCCCTCGGCAACATACGAAGGGTTCTTGGGAAGCATGATTTTCTACAGGGGTCTGTATGAGTGGATTCCTGTGGACATCGCCCCCGCGACAGTCACACGCGCAATTCCCGGTGATGGGCAAATTTCGTTCATGGATGGATATGGATCACTTGTCGCAGTGCACTTTCTCCCTCCCACGACCCCAGCTGCCCTTGAGACTCTTACTTTCCCACATGAACTGATGTCAGAGTCCACGTATCAAACGAGTGTACCCAGCAATCCGAATGAAGCAATAAGTGGGCGCTATCGTTCCGTCCCCAACACGAGCTCCGCGCTCGCTACCAGTTCGTCATTCCTATTCTTCCATCATTTATGTCGAAGCTTACTGCGTTCTCACGAACATCATATGTTTTAGTCCCCCCTCCCAATGATCCCTCGGTTTCCCGTCTCCCCGTGTTATCACATACACCCAAGCTCTTTCCGAGTGTTGTTGGATCACATTCGTATCAAATAATCGAGGGCGACATAGAGGACAGTGAAGCGGATAAGTACATCATCCCCACTGGAAAGCAAATCATTCAAATGTATCGCCCCTGTGTGCACCGTTCACAAGACCCGCACTCTCGATTGCCCAAGTACCTGCACATTGAAACCGTGCAACGAGACCTTGCACAAGACCAAAATAATGGCCAGGATTCATTTGAGGGGTCATTATCAAAAAAGAGCAAAGGTTCTTTGCACTGACTGGTGAGCCCTTATACGTGATCCTATTCTACTGGGGGCGATGATGGGTATCTCAATGTAGCGAAGACGCAACTTTTCGACGAGAGGGAGATGCTAAGAAACATCGTGACTCTAAAAACGGTAAGCCTTATGACCAGGTCTATGTACGTGTTCCTAATTCTAACAAGTTTCCAAAAGGAAAGGCGAAAGCGAAATAAATATGTATGCACCTCTGGTTACAGGGTGCACCTCCACGCCGTTGCATACATAAGGGGGACAAGTGATTATGACGGGATTCGATTTTTTTCTTTTGACCTTATCCGTTAATAGCTAGATAGTTGTAAAGCATAGAATCAAGTTGTTTTCAAACGTGTATCTGAAATTGATCTTTGAAGGGTCATATATATCATCTCATCCCGGTTTCCATGTATGTATGCCAACCACAAAATTCCCCACTGCTCAAGGTCGCCCTGGGTCAAGGTCAATGGCATGCCCTCCTTACATACAAACTCCTAATTCGAGACGACGGCACGTCAGTACATGTAAGTTTAATAAGACTATATGAGAGGTCAACTCAGCGTCTGCATATATAGGGTTACAGATCATTCTGCACATGTATGCTCGCCATAACGCGCGACCGGGGACTGCGCGGACGTGACAGCGCAGGTCCGGTGCTCTCGGGGGTCTCTATGCCAGAAGATCTATTTTTAGGGTCTTGTCGGAGATCGGCCGTGTGGCCGCCGATAGCGAGTCGTAACAATCGACTATGGACTCGTTTTGAGCTTGACGGTATCGGAGAGGCTGTGACAACTCTTGAGTGTAAAGTCTAGACACGTCAACAGCGTGCCGGACTTGGAGCTTGGGAGGTCAGATCTTCAACAAAGGCAGACCAGTACATATTTATCAATTGCGAAAATGGACCGACTTGGCGGGGAACTTTATGTAAGCATGTTCAAGTGGCACAAATTATGTAAGGTACGTTGAGAAATAACCAAGTGCGTCACGAGCTCAAACGCCCTCGCTCCTATGCAGCTGTAGCATTCCTTGAGGCGTGACTATCATCTCAAATTCGTCTCTCTGAACTTGTAACAATAACTATACGATGAAACCTCAGTGTTTGCTCGGATTGCAAACAACTATTTTATTACCTATACGATGAAACCTACAAGCGTAATAGATAAGTAATGGACACAAGACTCGTAATAAATGTCTTACTTAGTGTTTGCTCGGATTGCAAACAACTGAGGAATAGGACTCGCTAGCTAACTACTTTATAGGCTAGCGGAACAATGGAAAAATATAACAATGAGACTGCGGAATAATCTATTTATATACTGTGGACAATGGCACTCTATGAGACAATGGTACCTGGATCATTTGTCACATGCCGTGACACGGGGTGACACGGTTTGCTTGCGTCACCCTCCAACATGAACCGCGTGTCATCATCGTCACGACCGGTGTGTTGCGCGACCAGAGATACTGACCGTAGCTTCCTCCGAGCCCTGTCCTCTCCACAAAGAGCCCATTGAAAGAGACAGTAAGAGGCCATCACTTCTCAGAGTCTCAGACATGGTACACCAAACTTGTTTCATTTTTGAGGAGTTGAGTGCTCACTGATGGTGGTGAATGGAGGCCGTATCTTGGGGGTTGAGTGTGGGGTGAGTGAGTAAAGAGAATTATAATTAAAAAAAAAAAGTATCCAATTTAAATCACACAGATTTCATTTCTTCTAATAATTTAAACTTCAGTTTAATACCCTATAAAAAAAAGCAATTTTTGTACTAAAAAATCCTATCTAAAAAATGATTTTCTGTTTTGCAAAAACAAAAAAATAATAAAAAATAAAATGACGTGTGAGAGGCGAATGATGATCAGGGTGCGAGTCCTTGCTCACAGTGGCTCGGCTTTCTTGAGTCCTCACTCCCAGTGAGAATCGACACTGCTCTGCTTGGGCGACATCGTGGCAAATCGTACCTGCAATATCAGTTACGAGCACGCCCGACCAGGTCCGCCGAAATGGCACAGAATTCGTGCTCTGGCAGTACGAGATCGGACCACATCTATTGTACATTCTTCGTGACCTAATTACAATACAATCTGAATTTTTCCTGGCGGTCCGATCTGGATCGGACCACATCGACTCCCGGACTCCCGGTCCGATACCAGTAGTACTCGCTCACAGTCAGTGTGTTCACAAGGACGATCTTCCTGTAAATAGGCATAAGTGTGAAAAGTATTAGTGACTACGAGCACATACCAGAAGTGATAAAGAGGGGGCAGATTGCAAGCTTGGCCGTGAGCAGTGCGGTCCACGCTCGGCTCGACACAGTTTGCTTATGGCCGTACGTAGAACTATGCATATATCAGAAATAAAAAAATATGGAACAACAAGGAAAGACATGACTTGTCGAGAATAACGTAGCACCGACGATGGATAACGCCGCGTATGCCACTGGTACAGATGCCGCAAGCACAAAGATCGTCGAGTTCGCGGTATGGCCGTGCCGGCGTAGACGTAGGGCGAGCACGCTGACCGCACTCAGCACGTCGAAATTGACCAACAGCCCTAAAGTACTATAGATGTTATACAGCAAAGCAGAACAGATACGGCAAACAACGCACAGCGGTTCACCATCCATCCCCACTCAAGCTAGTGAGCATGTCTTTAAAGAGCAGAAGGCCTTGAAACACCTTAAGAGTTACAGGGCAGTCCAAACACAACTCACCGGAGAACACCGCCATGCCTACGTGGATAATGTGGCGGTAACCATGACGAGGCCGTACACATCCGATGCGAGAAGTGCCGCAGAGTCAGAAGAGTACAACACCCACAAGGGAAGCGAGGACGCCGATGGCGGAATACGCGCCTACATAGAACAGCGGGTGCAGCACCACCTGCCTCTGCTTTAACATCTGGCTGTCCGTTCGAGTCGAGCGTCGTCTGGGTAAGACCCGGGCTAACAGCTATAGGACCCCGCTCGTCGTGGCCGGACGCGTCATACGACATATCTACGCGTTTCTCTACTGGAATATTGAACTATGTTGGTTAATGTGTAGTTATTCGACGTCCCAAGTACCGGTATAGGAGGTGTGGTAGAATTGGATGATGAAAGTTGTGGGCAAGCGGTGTTTGTCACGTACCGCACAATGCGTCACACAAATGCTACTAGCATCATATTGGATCCAGAACTTAGACAGAAGTGCAACGACAGGCAGGCGGTCACTAAGCGCGGTAACAGTAGGGAAGCTCGCACAACTCAGCAGAATTCGTCCAGTTAGTTGGCCGAAAGCCAGAGAATTAAGGATTCTGTACTGCGGAAAGTTTTGTACCGAACGTTTGCACAGAATTAAAATAGCGATCCAGAGCCGAAAGTCTGTGTGAGTGCGACGCGAAGGCACGGTGTCATCCGAGGAGAGCAGATGTTCCCTGGGATTTGTCCTGGCGAGTCGATTTCGTACGATCTGCGACGAGGCGATTCTCACTGGGCCTCACTCCCCATCCCTTCACTATCCCCCTTCCTCGCCTCGTCCCTGCCTGGCAGCGTACCCCTCCTCCCCCCGGCCCCACACACGCTTCCTTCTCAGGCGCCTACCCCCTGCCTTTCTTCTTTTCCTCCTCCTACTCCTCAAAACCATGTTATCGTCACAGTTCGCCGTCTTCCACACGATTCCTCCGCCGTCAGCTTCCATGGTACATCCCACCCTCCACACTAACAGGACCCGACAGGACATGATCAGGCCATCATTTTCCGTCTCCTCCCGTCTCTTGCCCGTCCGACAGGAAGATAACAGCGACCGCCTGGCGGCAACAGATAAACACTTACCGTGTGTACGCTCCCGGCCCCAAAGCCACTGGCATGCCATGCGCTTGTGTAAGCCTCTCTACGTACAGTCACAGTAGAGCCCTAATCATTACTGTATGTAAACATGAACGGCGAGGTCGAGTCACACGGCCACTGACGTGGCACCGTCGATCCTACTCGATCGGGCCCGGCGTTCATACTGTTGAGTACGACAGCCTCGGATTCATTTACCTTCCAGCCCTGCAGGATGGGCTGGAATAGGTAGGTAGGTTCAGATTTCTCAACCCTATGATCAGATTTCCTGCCGGAGATGACGAACGACGACCCTGCGAGGGTCGCCAGGTCGCCAGGTCGGGGTACCTTACCTCGGTATATGTACAACCGTTAATGGTAAACCAGAGACGGAATCGCTCCTGCACCTACTCTGCAGCTATATCACGATATCCACCCTGACTCTGAGCGAAAGCTCGAGCTCGCGAAATCATGCATGATAGGACATACACTTCAGTCGTGCCTGATATCGATCCACATGCTGGCGACAACCCTAGCTTGATTACTTGAATGAACTGGGTGGAGTGCATGTTGATGGCTAGCGAGTGCCGCAGAGAGGGGCCTTTTCGTGGTTGCCATATATAATATGCTAGTTGACCGTGAAAGGTACTGATATGGTGAAATGGTATCATGCTTGCCTTCCGCTACGTCATAGCAAGCGGCCGGGGTTCGATTCCCCGTGTGCGTAAATTTTGGTTTTTTCTGAGTTGCGGTTATGTAATAAATAATTCAATCAACTATCTGCACCCCAGCCACGTGCATATTCGGGTGCCTAACACATTTGTTGAAATACCAACTGACGCAATTTATGTTTAGTAAGTAACGCGTTTATCTTCATGTCGACAGCTCCGGATCCGCCCACACCCACACCTCCGCTCACTCGAACATGAGCATGTAACTCGGCCTGCCAGCGCCTGTGGGTGGCATAGGCCACGCCGGTCGAATGTCGTCCCTGCCTATAGTGTACTACGGGAGGTATGGCATTCTATCCTAATTGGAGCCAATCTATTCACACGTGGACGTTGACTTCGGCTCCGGATCAGTCTCCTCAAAGATTCATCCATCAAGTATATATAGTATCCCCGTAGCGCCGTGTCTGCGTTGAGGTTTCTCCCCCGAATCTCAGCCCTGAGCAACATGCAATAAATCAGTAATTTATTTATGGGTCCAAATGGATGTCTATATAGAGGAGATCAAAAGAAATGGGTTCTAAAACGTGGACGGGTGCAATGGAATAGTGGAATCACTCGAATGGGCCTACTCATCGAAAAGGGAAAAGTGGGACACCTTGTGTTCCGTGGTATCGGTGATATAGGTGGTATACGGTATATACAGAATGAGGCTGGTGCCAATGCGGGTTATCAATTTGAAGCTTGGACGCGTGCGCCGTGCGCATCACTGATGCGCCGTTCTGTCCGCATTAGCACGTACATCAAGGTGGGTATCTTGCAGATCGGTGAGCGGATAGGTGCGGTTGTCGCCCTCGCTGGATGCAGTCTGTCTGCTTTTACTAATTGTACGCCAAAACGTAAGGTGGCCAAAGTTTCCTGAGACGAAAGTATAAATGCCAAAAGCATGAACACCATAGCATGAGGGCGTATACCTTGGTAGTACCCAGAACCAGAAATGCGACAGAGGGACTTTGTATTGTAGTGTAGAAGTTGAGATGCGTCGAAGAACAAACAGAGGTCGATGGAGACTCACGTGCAGCTTGGGATAAATCAACCCAGACAGGGACAAAAAGATTGACATGTCTTGTGTCTCTTGTTTTTCTTCCAGTAGATAAATCTGTCAAAAATCCGATCGAGACTGTGGTTGAAAATAACACTGTCGCATACGCGCTATAATTGAAGAACTGGAGTTAACGTCTTATTATGATGGGAGGTTAAGGAGAAATTATACATGGCAACGACTACACGGAAAAGGCTGAAAGCGGCCACCCGCAGGAGAATGGAAAGCGGGATAGCACTCTTGGTCCGGGAGAATCGGTAGGCCGACCAGTGGAGATACATGGTTTTCACTAGCAGGACTTTGAAAGGTAAAGAATGTTGAGCACAGATTATCAGCCAAGGAGGAAGAAGTACCATCCCAGACGAGCGTCATTAGTAAGAACACAAGGACGATTCCGTATGTAAAAAAGCGAAGTTATAGGAGCTTTAAAACAACCCAGATAAGCCTGATAAGCCTAACAAACACCCCAGCAAGTCTGGGGATGTGTGGTGAGTGCACAAGATAAGGGGCACTCTCCCACAGTCCCCAGCTGTTAGCTGGCGCTTTTTGGCTTATGTAAGCATGCCAAAAAGCGCAGATACAAAGGAAAGAGTCAACAAGAAGTCACTAACTACCATTGAGAAAAATACCAAGAAAATTAGAGGAAATGTAGAATGGATAGGGCTTCTAATATCACCATTCAACACCGTATTCAGCCCTCAGACTGGAAACCCGAGTGGTGAGCATTAGGAGAATCGTCAGCTCACAGCCTCGACTTACAACAAATCACTTCTCGAGTTTAATTGAACAGTACAGTAAAAGATGTTTGTGATGGATGGCCCTCCAATTCTGATATTGGTGACCTATGTCATAAAAGCATGGTAATGCTGGTGAGGAGTAATCAAGACACGGGAGCAGCTGGGGCTCACATAACTTGCAGGGATGGAAAGGGATATAAACAAGAGCCAAGGAGACATAATAAGCTTTTTAACCCAAAGTTTTAGTTACGTAACAGATCTGCTAAATGGAAACCTACAACAATTGTGATCAATCAAGATTGTACAGGACTAATGGTGACCCCATATATTGCGTACGCAGTCTGAGCCACAGCTTTGGGGGGTCATGTCAGCAAGGTGTCAGAACCGTCCACACCAGGCGTAAGATCCAATGTTGAAGACCCTGCACTAAAAAGGGGTGCCTGTTCTGGTTGGTCGAAAGAGATAAGAAGAAGGACAAGTCTGAAGTAGACAAGCCTCGAAGTAAGAGATTGAGAGAAGAGAGACGATAGAGTGAGCAAGGTATCCTCAAGTGCTTAAGGGCACAGGAGACGGTGTAACGTATATGATAACCAAACTAGCGAAATACATGGAGCAAGCTCTGGTATTTATCTACTTTGGAAAAGGGGGATGAGTCAGAAGAGAATAGGAGGGATGAGTCACCGTGAGTCAGAATGAGTCAGAATGAGTCAGAGTGAGTCAGAGTGAGTCAGGTGAGTATGAGAAGGAGTCAGAACAACAAGAGGGATGAGTCACAATGAGTCAGAATGAGTCAGAACGAGTCAGAGTGAGTCAGGTGAGTCATGAAGAGGAGTCAGGACAATAAAGCTGATATGGTACACAATAGGGGAACTGAGTCATGATGAGTCAATGAAAACAAGAAGAGTGAGTCATGAGGATACTGGTAAATCAAGAGTGACTCATGGAGACAATAATGAGTCGTCCTAACCCCTGAGCCAACCAACAATCCGGAACCACACATCTCTGCTCCAGACACACAGCCTCTGAGGCAATGCTTGACTTTCCAAGTCAATCGAAGGGGGTGGTGTAGGGTTAGGTGGTTGAGAGGGTTGGAAATGATCGAAACAATATGGGTCATAGCTGGTGCTAACCCCGCTTTCCAATATCTGAATCTCTACACTTCTCTTGCCCTCATGCACAAAGGGAATATAGTGCATAGGCATGTCAACTCGTCCTGAAGAAGGGTTGAAGAAGAGTTCATGGGGATCAAGGCTTCCCCAATCCATGCTGTCGGCACTCATCCTGCCAGATCGTCGCCTGGTGTGGAC